>CP125977.1:527257900-527343613 GCA_030063025.1 Avena longiglumis
AAATGGTAGTAAAAACAAGGGGCCACGTAGACTATTCTGAGGTGGTATGCTAAATCCATGATCAACTGATGTAGCTAGTGTGACTAAAGCAGCAGCTATTGGCTTAACTGGTTCTAAACTCTCCCACCCGATAAAGGAATTGAAAGACTACCCTGGGCCACGTAGACTATTCCCTTCCGCGGACATTCTTTTATAGTCTATCGTATGTCTCGCTTGGCTTCGTCCCGAACCAAGGAGGCATGATGGCGGGCGCGTGCGTGTGCCGACTGCAGAGACTACAAGCCGACGCCGGAAGCGAGTCGCTTCTATTCTCGATTGGATATAGATGGGGAATCTCTATAGATCGTCTTTTTTTTCGACAACCTCTCTAAAAGCATACACGAAAATTGCACTTCACGACGGCAAAAAAAGAGCTTAGCTCGGTTGGCCCTCCTAGGCTTCCGCCTACTTTCTCTTCTCTTAAGTCTACAACAAGTGGGAGAGGCAGGATTCGAACCTACGAGAAAACCTTCAACAAATTTATGCAGCCGCTTTTGACCGCTCAGCCACTCTCCCTTCCCGGGATACGCCCCTCAAACAAAGGGTTCTGAATAAGAAGGATGGCGGCCTTCGTTCTTAAGTTAAGAAGAGATAGAACTATTAGATTTGCTAGCGTTAGGAGAATAAATAAGGTCATTTAGTAAGTTCATAATTTGTAAAGCAAGCAAAGCTTCTACGACTTCCCCTCATTGCCATCGGCCTTCCTCAGCCCTCCTTCGTCGCACGGCTAAGCATCTTCGGCGGAGGAAAGGAGGCGACTAATCGCTTCGAAGCAGCGAGTTCATGAGCAAGTGAATGAACGAAAGCGAGTGAAGTGCAACGTAAGTAAGGCTCGCCATGTTCCTAAAAGGAGTGACCATCTTTTCTTCCCTTCTCGACATCGAGCGAGCTGCAAGCGTGGGCAATAGTTTCCATAGGGGGGCGCAAAGCGTTTCAGCTCCGCTAGCTTTATCTTCTGCTATCAATGAAACTGAAAGCAAAAACCAGTGCCCTTTCGTATAGATCGAGACGCAGTACTTTTTATTTACTTCTTCCATACTAGGAAGAATGGAAGGAAATCCATCGATAACACTTCTTCCTTAACAAAATGGAAGGGAAAATGTGAAGACCAAAGGTATCAACTACTAAGCATAGTCAATTGCAAATTTTTTTGTTGGTTTGCTTCTCTCCAAGTATGGGAGATTTTCCAATCTTCGAAAGACGCTCGTACTTTCTTGATCTTATGAAGAAGGGCTTTCCTAGCTGCGGACTTTGGGATCTTGAGAGTAGACCATGTCTTCGTTAGGGAATCGAATCGAGAACTATTCCTCACTTTTCAGCTGCTATTTGAATACATGTTCAGATGCAAAAGAGCTCGACTTGAGTATGGTCTTGTTCTTAATCGCTTGAGAGAACGCATATATCCCCTTTGTCTTAGGGTTTAGCGCCCGACGGAGTGGGGACCCCTGTGACGCACAAAGAACCACCGGCTCTCTGAAGTCCGAATCGAATCTTCGGTTGGCTTTCCGTGAATAAGAATTGTTGCCGGCGAGCGCTTCTAGTCGTTTCGCTTCTTTCTTATTGTGGCGGCTATTATGGCGTACTGAAATGAACGAAAAGCAAGATGATTCAAATCGATTGATAGATGGCCTGATCTTAAAGATCGAAAGGTTTTCTATCAATAATAAGGGTTGACCTCTTTCTATCTATTGATGATACAAGATATCTATCTATGCGGATCCATCGGAAAGAAATCGATATGTATCTGATGGAGTCTACATCGTATCTAGAGCGCCCAAGCGTTTGGCCATCTCAGTTCTATTATCCATCGGTCCAATGCACCGCTCATCTCATGGAGGGAAAAAGCAAATGTAGTTAGTTGTCTTGTTGTTGTTCGCCGCCTCGACACATTCCCCAAAGATCGTCCCACACAGAAAGAAAGAGCGTGAGCCCCGGCCCGACCTGTAAGTCCGCTAACGTAGCGAGGAGTTGAGCCTGAACTGGCGAATCAAGTCACTTTCGTAACCATACTTCCTACAGCTAACACGTGTCCAGCGGAACGCGGCGCAAACGAACGAAAATATACCGAATCCTCCTGGCCATCGGGACCTAGTGGTAAGGCCATGATCCGCAGGGAAGGGATCACTCATTCTTCTATTGGGGACAGTGCACGAACGACAACTCCAAACGTCAGACATCCGCCGCCTATACCTACTGCTTAGGTGGCACCAGCGAGATCCAGCTAAGGTAAGGAACTTCGTGTCGCGGCTGCTCCACTCCGCTGCGGTCTTTGAACTGAACTTCGTTGCCTTCCCGCCGGGAAACGAATGGGCGCCGTGTCGTGGGTCGGTTTTGAAGCGAGGCGAGAGAGACCAGAAGAATGATTCATTTGGATCGACGAGCCATTTCGCGAATCAATAGAATGTCTCTATCCATATCTATTCTATCTTTGGCCATAAAAAGAAGTCTTTTTATGGCATGCGGATGATCGCGCCTAGTAGCTACATATTAGCTGCGCTCAATATGCGGGATTTCCGTTGGATCGAGATCTTTGCATTTGGACCTAGCGAAAGGACTCTAAGCCTTCACGCAAACAAGCAAAGTAGAAGCAAGACGAGGAAGCGGAGCTGTCGTGAAGCGTAGCTTCCCGACAATATACAATACAACAAGAGTGGCGACCATGAATCAAAAAGCCCCTAGTTTAACGAGTTCGCTGCTTTCCCCAGGCCGGAGAAGGGCAACTACTTATTGATTGATCGCCTTTCTTTGATATGTGTTCAATTTAGTACAATACAAACTACAACTAGATCAAAGCGGAAGGGCCACTCACTATAGAAGCTATAACAAGCCTAGCCCTAGCCAATAGTTTAGTAGTCGGCCAAACCCCCATGCTCACGACATGTTCTTGATATTGATTGAGTTGGAGGGAGTCAGAGACTACCACGGAATCCTTCCATAGTCACCCCGGTGACCTTCGTCACCAAAGCGTCACGACAGTTTCCATTCGGCAGGGACTCCAGTGGGGATCAGTCGAGCACGTAGGAATGCCGACCACTACATAAGCCGCTGGCGGAGAAAGCTCAAGAGCTTCCTTCATTTCGCATGGAGTCGCACACAAGACATAGCTGGAAGTCGAGGCCCGTACTACCTGCCTAACCCTTCGCTCCGAGGGACCGTAGAACGGAAAGCGCCTTCTAAACAACTCGGCAGAAGGGAAGGGGCCTATGTATTTGCATGACCCCTGCGTATTTGACCCTACCTACACCCGGATCCAATCCCCTAGCAGTCCTGCCACCACGCCGCAGAACAGGAGCTCGTGTGGAACCTTGGATTTCTGGCGTAACAGCGGTGGAGGGTATCAAAATATTACGGCCGCATAACATAGGGGCCTACGCTAAGGTCGGCCAAAATATGGACACCGAAGGGCCCACGCGCACAATCCTATCCTATCCGAGCCCGTCATTGCATGCACTTCGGACAGCCGTCCGTAGCATCATAAAGAGCACCTCCCTTTCGAGGTACCCAAATGGAACGGTCTTTATTTGTGTTGTTGGTTGGTCTTTCTCAACGTGGTCTATAGCACGAAAAACCATTCTTTACAAGATAGGGCCGTTCACATAAAAGAAAATCCAAAATCCATTCTTCATGGTCGGGCGCATTTCTCCAAATCCTCCGGGATCACAAGTGGAACGCTAAGCAAGGGGGGAGGCTGCGAGCTCCGCGTCGAACAGAAAGAAGCAAGCAGGGGTGTTGCCGTGGCCGGAGAGCAAGCGTAGGCAACCAAACTAAATAAGGCTACAAAACTAGCTAGAGTTTTTAAGCTGGCTGCCTTTTCTAGCGCGCTCTTCTGTGGAGTCGCAGGAACGAGCATTGTCTTCCCTCCAACGACTAGCTCCCTTTTCTTGTTCCGGTCACCCTTCTCTTGCCGTGGAAGGACTTTTGCCTGTGGTGTGGTCCAACCCGTGGGCGGAGTCGCCCTCATCCCCATTGCTCAGTGCTCCCTGCAGTTTCGCTGGGCTTTACCAGCGTGGGCTTCTATAAGAGAATGAAAAGCTCTCTCTTGACAATAAACGCGAACCGCGCTGGAGCCCACCCTTTTTCGCCGCCATTGGTGGCCGAGGGAAACACAGCCCGGCTGCCTCTCGGGAAAGGGGGGGTGGGGGATGGGCCTACCTATCCCGAGGGAGCAGCCGAGAGGTTCCATATTAAAGCCGAAGGGCAGAACTTCAGGCGTGATCGTAGTATGTCACCGCCTCGCCCTCGCAGCATCGAAGAGTACCTATGCACTATGTTCCGGTTCACTGATAAGGAAGATAGAGTTGGGGTGGGGGTCTACGATGTGATACTATAGTATGCCCCGGGAGAAAGATGCGCAACTCAAAACGGAAGGTGAAGCGTGTTGTCAAAAATGTCGGAGGTTACCGGATCTCTGAGACTACCATCGATCCGACTGAGCGGAACGACCAGAAAAGAAGTGGAGTTAGAAAGCCGTATGATAGGTGGTAACTATCTTGTACGGTTCGGGGGTAAGCGTACACTGGGGAATATTAGGCTCTATCGAACATACAGGGAATTGGAGGTAGCATTTTACTTATGTTAAGTCATGGACTGGTTTCTTCAGCCCTTTTTCTATGTGTTGGTGTTCTATATGACCGACATAAGACTCGACTTGTTAGATATTATGGAGGTTTAGTGAGCACCATGCCGAATTTCTCTACCATTTTCTTCTTTTTCACTTTAGCCAATATGAGTTTACCCGGCACTAGCAGCTTTATCGGGGAATTTCTAATCTTAGTAGGAGCTTTCCAAAGAAATAGCTTAGTAGCCACATTAGCTGCGCTTGGGATGATTTTAGGCGCGGCGTATTCCCTTTGGCTATATAATCGTGTGCCGCTAAAGTACGGTACCTGCGACTCCTCTTTGAAACCTTCCCCCAGAACCATAAAGGGCTGTCATGCCAGATGGCAATGAGCACAGTCGGCAGTGAAAGTGCAAGAGCCTAGAATCGAAGGTGTAGGTCACTCACCCGCGCAAACAACATTAGTGAAATCATCAGTAGTCTTTGGCCGAAGAAGTAATATATATATAGGAAAACAGAGCTTCCTTCAAACGCTGATCGATACCATCCACCTATACTTAAAGAAGAAAACGTGACCGTTTCCTCTCCGCAACTACTTCCCGAATCAGCACCGTCTGGAGGCTTTGCATCTGTATTTGGAGCTGGGCATGCATCCATTGATTCTATTGGAGCTTTGAACGCCGAAGAGAAATACAATCTAAGCCCTGGGTCGGTAGGCTGCTCTGCTCTATTCAGTTCTGAGATATCGGTATCCTTCTTTTCCCCGCCCTTCGTGGCACAAATATGATGTTTCCGCCCGCAGATGGAGCTCAAAGGCGAAAGGCACTAAAGATGTTTCATCGAATTGCTATTGACATCGACTCGTCCGAGAGATTAGCAAGCACCTCAGGGTTGTGATAAATCCATCCCCAAAACCAGAATTGGATCTATTGTTTTCACTTTCTTTCCCAAACAATGTATCTGTTGATACCAGAATTGCTTATATTGCTCGCCCTAAGATGGAAAATGCGATAGAACCCACTTTACATACCTCCATAGGAGGAGATCCCTTAGAAGAGAGTGAAACAGGCAAGACAACAATTCACAAGCCATAGAGAACGAAACTCGGAAGAAGATCTAGTTTCAAGTCAGCTAGGAAGACCTCTTTCTTAAATGAAAGGAAGGGGTCCACATAAGCCCCAATTATTCCTAGCTTGTTCTTCCTACATATCTGTAGGCGTGTGTGAATAAGAAAGAGTTGAGCGAAGGAAGGACTAAACCCATCTGCTCAAGTAGTACCGAAGGAGTATCTCCGAGTTAAGGAGTACCAAGGGAAGGAAGAAAAACCAAGTGAAAGAAGAAGTGCACAGCCACAGTATGGCGTAGAACAGCGTCTATCTCTCAAAGAAAGATCCGCAAGAGAAGAAAGGACCTGGGACGGAAGAAAGAACCGAACCCTATAGTTGTACTGAATTCCGTTTGTCCGCTTTCCGACCACTCGCTCCTATGTATGAAGAATGGCTCTTCCTTGTCTTCATCTTTTCCAATCGATCGCCTTGGGCGGATCCACACACGGATATCGAGTCAGTCTAGTGGCTCATGCTGCTTAATAGTGGAGGCGGGTAACAACTGCTCTTTCTTCTCAATCTTCCTATTTATTGTACACAAATGAAGGACGATCGAGAGAAAGTAGGCTCCGCTTCATCAAAAGAAAGATACGTGTTGATTTTGTCTCAGTTCACTCAGTTCGAGGTAAGGCGGCTACTAAATAGTGAGAGGGGCCACCTTCCTAGTAAAGCCAGCGGTCACCGCAAGGCGTAAAAGATATGTGAGAGAAGGAGTTGCACCTTTCTCTTGAATTCGATTCAGGCCATATAAACCATCATACCAGATAGTGGATCTACTACCAACACGAGTTCAACTGCCCGATTTCTAGAAGCCCTTCGTCATCGAGACTAACACCTATGATACAGGTTTGCACGTATAAAGGTGGACGAGGCAATAAGATGGTCTTGTAAAAGAAGAGGGAATGCGCTTCTCAATAAATGCGGATTTCGCTTTGTTTCCGGTGAGTGATAGATAACCTTTTCGGCCTGGTATTGACAAACAAGCCCGCCTCGAAAGTATCCGTGGCTTGTTAGAATAGCAACCTATACTATCATTCTGTTCTTAAAATAAAGTGAACATCGACGGTATCTCCCCAATGTCTATCGAAGCCTTGAATAACCCGAAGCTGATTGATTCACACTAAGAATAAATAAGTCGTACTCTGCCTAGTCAAGATTATAGCCTCACTAGTCCTCGCCGAGGAATCTCCTTTCCGCCCTTTCCTCTATTTGTTCGATAGGGTCTTCGTCTCCGTGTAAAATAAAAGCAAACTCTCCAAATTTATGACCAACCTTTCCTTCAGTGATCTTACAACGAACAGGAGTTTTTCCATTGTAAATGAGTACGGAGCAATCAACGAATTCCGGCGAAATAGAAGATCTACGTGACCCAATTTTCCTGCTCATCACTTCCTAACTAGTTATTCTAAACAGGAAAGCATCAACAAAACTTCCTTCCGTATAGATCGTCGTGGCATGAACTCAATTCTGCGTTTCCCACCCCCCACTACTCTTTCAAAAAATCCTGCTTTGGTGGGCTTCCCAAGAACAATGGGCGTATGCCTAAGCACCGGCAGTTCATATTGTCGATATGAGTATAATTGCCTCGATAAATAGATAAGAATTCCTTCCTTGAAAGCAGAGCTGGTTACCGGAATTGGGGCTAATTCCGAGTTTCGGGCACTAATTAGGTCTCTCTATGTCAGCCCCTTGACGGGCAACGGGGGCTCTCGAAAAGACGATAGAGGCCATCTTGCAATGCCAAGGAAGCCCACAAACTCCCTATCGCCTTTCCTAGATCTTAAATGTGATCTGGAGCACCCGAAAAAGGAAGACCGCTCTCCGTCCATATTTAGAACGGTTAGGGCGGGTTTCTAAGGAATAAAACCTTCCGTCGATTTATCCACACTTCCATGACTTCTAGAGGAAATCTAACGCTTGCTGGCTGGGAGTCAGATGAGCGTAACGTCCACGCACGGCTCCGTGAGAAGGTGGACGAAATGGCCTTGTTGTACCTCACTCCCGTCTTCAATGGGGTCTGCTCTTTTTTTAGGAGAGTATGCCAATATGATCTTAATGAGGTGCGGGCTTTGCATCGACATTCGTTGGGCTTTCCTCTGCGGAGCCCGTCCCGGCCTTTTGTGCAATAACCCCTCCGGCCGAAGACTAGTGATAGGTGGTCCCGTGGAGCTTTCGGAGAAGGGTAGCCTAGTGTGTAAGCACAGCAATGAACCGCGGCGAACCCTCAGACGACCCTTCTAAGATAAGGGGGGAGATCCTCAGTAGTGGTGACTGAATGAAAGCCATGACCATGCCTCCAGTAGGAAGATCGAGGAACCGCTCCTGGTTCATGGGATCCTAACCTAGATGGGGTACGAAAGAATAATTTCGTAAGTCCATCCACCGGGTGTGGAATGCAAAAGAAGGGGGTTTTCCCATAGAGAAAAAAAGCCCACTAATATCAGGTGGTAGTAGCCCTTCCTCTTTGGTCTAGTTGACCGCAGCACCCATTGCCGAAAGCAGCTCATACCTCTAATAGGGGGTATTTCCTTGGCCAACGCTTCTAGTAGGAGGCATATTCCTTTCTCCCGAGGGTGAGGTTTATCACTTTTGCCTATGGCTGGCATAACCAAATCTAGAGCGGAGTGAGCCAATCCATTTGTAACCGTTTCAAAGTCTTCTGCGGCATCTTCTGGATCAGAATCTCCTGCTCAACCGAGAATGAATTCATTTTCATTGTATTATGTGGCAGTCCCCATCCTCTGCGATGTCAGTCTCTTTGTCATTCTTTCACCCTAAAAAGTAGCGAAGTTTTTTGACTCAAGATCCAATTCATCAATCATTTGAGTTGGTACGAACATTTTTAGTCTTTAGGATTGCGGAATAGGTTTTCAAACCATGGTGCACGTTTACAAGATACCTCTACCAGGCAGGCCAATTCAGTCTTTTGCGAGCGCATAGTCTCTGAGCCCGATGCTACACCGATTGGACAGAAGTCACCCTCACCGGAAATCTAGATTGCCATACCACTCATGGGCCAAGCCAGCTCTTTTTTCTCGGTTCTTATCCTTAGTCAAAAGAAAATGAAAGAGAGTTTGTATTTTATTTGTCAATCAATAAATAAGAATTTGAATAATAGAAAAAATATCCTTTGCCCCTTATCTCTTCATCATCGCCGGTTCAAGCCACTTGTGGTATTCTTAGAATCTTGTTGACCCTACTACACTCCTCTTTTCCTTATTTCTTTTTCAACATAATGAATTCGAACTTTCTGGAAAGAATGGGGTTCTCTCTGGGGGGGCGCACCCTCTCTTCCTTTTTGAGAAAGATGGGCTTGTTTTTTTTCCATAAGTTCTATTGCTTTGACACATTTAGTATATAACATAATATATATAAGAAAAAAGTACTAAAGGCGAAGGGCATTCTGTTGTTTTCTTTGGTATAGTTACAAAGGTAACCGGTAGGTGACTGTTGAATCGACAGTAGTTACGAAAGGGGGAAATAGCTCAGTTGGTTAGAGTGTTGGTCTGTCACGCCAGAAGTCGCGGGTTCGAACCCCGTTTTCCCCGCCCGATCTTTCTTTCTTCCTGAGGTCATACCTCTGCCACTTTACCATGAGTTTCACTAAGGCATATAACCCCATTCGGGTAAGAGGAGCAAGCAGTGGGGAACATCTATTTATATGCGTGTTAGCATCAACAGCATCTTTTTGAAAGTCAATTACATCGATCCTCGGTGCTAGGTACTCAGGTAAGTCAATCGTTAGGATAGAACTAGAGCAAGTAAGCTCATCGCACTATCAAGTCAGTCAGGAACTAGTCTGCCAAGCTTAAGAAGAAGTGAAAAGTAAGCAAGTTGTCATCTAGTGAAGGCTAAAAGACACGGAGAACATCCCCCCCTCTATTTGCCAATAGCTTCCGCCTTCCTCTCTTTCATTTCATGTCGGTTCAGCCGAGCCAATAGATTCCATAGGCGGGTCAGTTATAGCTGTAGTAGCCTTTGATTAGGTCCTTTCGATAGACTTTCCGTAGCTCAAGATCGCTGATGACGCCTGAATCGTACTTACAAATTTGTACTTGTGAAAAGAGATAGAGCCGTCTCGCTATGACTCAAAGATGGTCAAAAAGCTAATAGATGGGCCACAAAAGGTAGAGGAGAGGGGGTAAGAAGAGTAGACTTACTACTGGATACAAGATAGGGTATACAGCTAAAAGGGTGAGATAGAGGAATGAAATGAGCCAGTGAAACGGTCCACGACCACAAGTATGGAGCTATAACCATAAGACTTGGGGAGTGCCTCAAGAAAATCCATTGAAATAGAAGCAATGCTGCAGAAAAAAGGTTGAAGAAGACCAGCAGGAAGGGTGTGCTCACCGTTGTTGAGTTGACACACATTACAATGAAGAACAAACTTGGAGGGAGAAAAAGAAACCAGAAGGGACCCATTGTTTCTGTGCAAGTCGAACAATGATGGAAAAGCATCCAGTATGTAGCCGACATATGCCAACATAATTAAGTTGAATAAGTTGAAACTCCTAAAAACAAAACGACTTTTTGGAAGGCGCGGAGCGTTGAAGAATATTGAAGCTCGATTAACACAACTAGGGGCAATATGGTTCATTTTCCTAGAACACCACAACAAATGTCCCTACCAGCTGTTGCCAGTGAAGCTGAAACCATGGCTACCCCTCAACAAGCCTCTAGCTCTTATCCTAGGCCTGAACCTCCAATTACCGTACCATTGGTACTGAATACGACCACCACTCACACCTATTCCAGACCTTGAAACCCCTGACCACCTAGACCTCTAGTAGTAACTAAAAGACCCAATCACCAAAATAACCCTCTCTATCCCCCTCCTTGGCACGAACACTTGTTTCCAGCCACCTATGGCCTTCCTCACTGCTCAAAACATGAGAATATTAGACCTAATCCTGCACCTCCACCACCACAACCAAGACCCAATTCAATACCAAATATCCCATTTTCCCAACCAATACTTTTGCCCTATGCTGGAAATTCCATGAAACCAGAAGTGCCAATATATACTTACCTTAACCAACCGCTTCCAACTCAACAGCATGACCCGTACCAATACCTGCAAGAACAAAGGCCGCAAAATCAATATCAATATGGGCAGCAGATTAAACAACGAAGTAGAGTGGATTGCCTAAAGGAAGGGGCCAGGTCTTGGATACAAAAGTGTGAACATTACTTTTCGTACCAAGTTACGGATTGGTACAAGGTAGAACTTTTGGCTATGCACCTTAGGGGACAAATGAAAGCTGGTACAACAGTTCTTAGTGAATAGGGACAAGTATCTTGGCAAGAGTGAATTCAAGAGATTGTAGAGAGGTTTGAGGTAAGAAATGTGGTTGTAGTTGATGAGTTTAATCACTTGAGGCAAAGAGGAAGCCTAGAAGAGTACAAGTAACACACAATTGGCGGAAGGCTGCCATGTTGAGGTGCAATCCCTATTACGATGACA
Source organism: Avena longiglumis (assembly GCA_030063025.1). NCBI lineage: Eukaryota > Viridiplantae > Streptophyta > Magnoliopsida > Poales > Poaceae > Avena > Avena longiglumis. Next base: position 527,269,071 of record CP125977.1, read on the forward strand.
ACCTTTTTCGACAAAGTTTTCTTGGGGGTAAGGGTATTGTAAATAGAGATAGATGTTTCGTCCGGCTCGAGAAACAATTCGCAACCCCGCTCTTCCTTTGCCTCTTCCACATCTATTTTGGAAACTTGATTCGGTTGAGTTTGAAGCAAGGATCTAATCAGATAACGCTTTGTTCTCCAATGAATGGAGGTGGAATAATTTCTTGAGATAGAGAAAGCTACATCTCGACTTTATTTAAACGAAAGAAAAAGGTTAGTCCTGCTCCTAGACTTCCAATTCCAAGTAGTAGTAACGGAAAGGAACAGGTTTAGGAGAACTTTTTTGATGTCTTTCTTCGCTGAAAGTCGGCCAATGCCCTGCTTCAATGAATGAAGACCGATGGGCTACGAAGTGGAGATGATGTCGTGTCATTGCTCGTGATGTCTTCACCAGGATTTGACTTACCAATGTGAAAGGTACCGTGCGCTGGTTCTATCATTTAGATAGAGAGTGATCTTTCCTTCTTGTCAAAGAAAGATATGACGTTGGGAAGGGAAAGGGAGTAGAAACGTTTTCGTAGCCTTGGGGCGAAGGGCTGAGAGTTCCGTGATCCAGTTCTTTGAGCATACATAGGTTGAGGATTGAACTCCTATAGCAATCGATGTGGAAAAAGGCAACCCTCATCAATCCATTGATTCAAGTCCAACCAGTAGTTGGGTTAGCTTCTATTCTTCGAATGAATCGCTCACCGCTAAGCAAATGGTTCACATGATGCTCCCTTGTCTCACAGTTGCCTAATGTCTCATAGTTCGTTTCTACTAGAAATATTCAGTCTCAGGTTCATGAACTGGACAAGCGGTGTTCACACCCAATACTGAGTTTTTTGCTTTGACTTGAATGAGGATTCTCAATCCCAACCGGCACATCCATCACATCACAATACCTCAGCTTATCTCAATACTTGTCATCTCTACTGCTATACTTCCTAAAGCCTATAAAAGTAAGATATCCCCGACACTATAGATCCGGCTTGCAGGCATAAGGGAAGAAGGGCTCCACTCTTTTAATCGCTCTCATTGACCGCTTATCTAAATACTTGTCATCCGGCTTGCTCTCGGCACCCACAGCTGGCTAATAAATACGCCTTTGCAGTCGTTCTCGCTTTATTTACTTTATTTACAAATGTAATGCTACCTCCCTACGGCGATTCATAACTAGAAGAACTCGTTGGCACAACCGGACCTTATTAAAGGCCTCGGCCGTCTGATCGACTGAAAGATCTTATCTTGGAGTTCTAGTATGGGTCGTCGGCCCTTTCTCCTCCTTAGTAGGTGCAAACCCAGGTTCTGTAAATGATTCTAACTGCCTTGGAGCAAACCTTCTTCTGTTTGAGTATGATGGATGTTACACCCACTGCCAGATACAAGCAAAAGCTTTCTTAAGGGAGGTCCAGAGCAAGAAAAGAGAGCTAGAGGCGCAGAGGAAGCGTGAGCAAGAAGAAGTAGCTTGAGCACTTTCTATACCATGCCTTTGACATAATTGAGGAAGTTGAGGTCAAGATAGACAAGGGCAGCCCAACAGTGAAGTGACCCCTTTTGATGGTGTGTTCAATTTGGCGAGTGAGAAGCTATCTGGAAATTGTGAAATATCAAGGAAAGCTTATAAAGTTAGGCCAGCAGCCATAAATGATCTATTGGAATCATCCAATGGTGGTGAAAATGCATTTCAGCTATAGACTGGCTGATGCTGAACTTCTTGCCATGGAAGGAATCACAAAATGCATTACTGTAAGATGCTACTATCTCTTCGCCTAAATGTTCCTGATTCAAGGCCCATCAAATTCCGCATTGGGAATAGCATGGCTCATTGGTTGATTCAGAACTGTGTTATGAAAATGGAAGGGTAGAGTACCAAGACATAGGGATTAGCCAAAAGGCGGTTTATTTAGTACCAAATATACGTATTTGAATTCTTTTCGTTAGACAGTTCAAAGGCACGAGAGATAAGGAAAATGGAAAATCGGAATGAAATTCGATCAATCGCTATCAATGCCGGAGGCGGATCCAGATTCATGGGAACGAGAACCTTTTCCGAGAAGAGTCAAGCGAGGGATAGGATAGATGAATAGGTTTAAGCCTTTATCCGCTTTTAGGATTCATTTACAATTTCTAAGGCTTCGTTTTCTCCCAAGCTGCTAGGGAAGCATTTATTACCAAGCGATAGGGCTTATAGTTCAGATTGATGCCTTAGTCCACTCGGAAGATAGAACTAATAATGGAAAAGATATGCTTAAGAACTCCAACAGAAGTTGATCGATTACTATCGGTAGGGACGGGATACAAAAGCGCCATCGATGGGAAAGCGATTCTTACACAAGATACGATGACAGAAGATCGTGAATGGAACCGGAGAATCAGAATTGGCTCTCGACCCAGGCCTTGCTTTGTTTACCTGTCCTATCGTATCGAATAAGGTTTCCTAGCCTTTAAATCTCGATTACATGCTAAAAGAGAGAATCGGTCTAAGGGCAGCTTAAAACCAGCCCAACCTCTTCATGGTCACATCCCCTTTTCCGACGCTTTTATTGTTATAGACCACTCTTCCTCCGAGATAGACCGAATAAGGAAATACAAAGAATGGAAGAAAGGTCCAAAGCAATTGTTTGTCTTGCATTGCTGCAATCAAACCAAAATCAAGTATTAAAGGCTGTTGAAACTTGGTAGCCTAGCTAATTTCCGACAATGACCATAATTCTGCACATCCGGAAGACCTTGAACCAAGGTTATACATAGATCCTTTGATCTCCACGGCAATCTCGCACTATACCACCGGCAGCAGCTCTAGAGGCACAGGCGAAGAGTAAGCATCTAACTAAAGTTTTACAACTTGGAAAGATGGCCAGCCAATGTTAATGATTCTTTATCTGGGATAACTTGCTGGAATTCACTAGAGCTCCTGAAGCCACTTGATCCTTATAGAGGTCGATCATTTGGATAAAAGATCCCTCGTGCATTGTCTTCATTACCCAAATAGAAAGCATTCCTCAGGCAGTGAAGTTCGTGCTAAATGACCGAACTAAGGTATCCGCTATGAGTCTTATCAAAGAGTCTTAGGTTCATTATGCTCTTCTTCCTGAAAATGGGAAGTATTATGAAGTTTCAGTCCTGTCAGTAGTTAATTCCCTTTGTCTTAAGTGATCTATTAGAGAGCTTCCTGTGACCACCGAAGGGTAAGAAAGAGATGCTCCGTGTAGCTAACCCCAAGTCTGGTAACCTTTGCAAAAATAGGTTTCAGACGTCACGCTTTCATGCCAAGCTTGACGCTCTTTCTTGCACAGCGGTGGGTGGATCAATTTGTGTAAACGATCGCTTTCTATGTCTCCCAATTGATGCGGTACGCCAATCGTAGACTGGTGACTGGGAATGAGAGCTCCATACACCATGATTCATGGAGTCTTTCCTCTCGCTTTTAGGTTTTTGTATATACCCAACTGTAGGTCACCTATGTGACCAATCCTCACCATTGGTTTCACAGACTTAGTAAGCATACGTTTGAAGACCGAGTTGGTTGATTTGGTCTCCATTCGCTCTAGGAGGGGCTCGACTTCCTTTGAGCTATGAGAAATGTTTAGGGGAGCCTTCTTCTTTTTTCTGGCCTTGGCTACAAAGAGAGCTATGGAGCCTAGCTGAAAGCTTGACAAGGCCTATTTAGTGTATTCGCCACCCAACCACTCAGAAAGAATGGGGCATTCAAAACCAGATAGGGATTCCTTCTCCTAGGGTTGCTCTGAGGTAACCGCCGTCTTGATGTCAGTCAAGAAGGCAAAGAGTTAGGGCGTTAGCGGGTATTTTGGAATGTTGATGTATTTGATTGATAAACCATTGAGTTGTAAATGACCTATTTAGTTCAGATGAAATATTGATTGACTTTCCATTATACCCTTCTTCCAGTAAGTGCTTTAACTCTCGACATCTACCCTCTCTTCAAATCAAGTATCTAGATAAGGTAGTGAGCCGGTTGAGTACATGTACAACAGATGAGAAAGGGTTTTAGGGGGTGGAGTGCAAATGTGAATGGAGAGATTAGGAGAACAAAGGCAGAATTGTTGACCAGAAAAGTTGGAGCTTTTGCAGAAAGAGAGGAATTGGAGCAAGAGGAGTGGAGTGCGTTGATTACTGATTTCACTGGGGTTCCCCGACCGTCGAGAGAGTTGTCGCTGTGTCCTCGAAAAAGAAACCGTGGGAGGAAGAACATTGTGCAACCTGCAGCCTGTGAAATCCAACTCACCTAACTCAGAAAAACTGCTTACATGCCATCATACAACCAATCAAGAGGCGCAAGAGCAAAACCCAATATCCCCAACAGGAATTACACGCCAAAGATAAAGGAAAACAAATACTGAACCACACAGAAAATGAGGAGTACTGGTGCAAAAGGTGGATAGATTTCGGTTTTATCACCACACCTACTAAACCTAAATCCAAACACAAAGGCCAAGCTAGTTCTATTCGCTAAGCCTTGAGAGAAGCCGACCTCTTGTCACCGCACCGCGTCCGACACCTTGACAAAACCACTTGATGATGAAACGGCTAACAAGATTGAACAATGCTGTGGACTTCAAAGACTAACTAAAGAACTACCACTCCTCCATTAACGAAAGCAAATATCAAATATTCCCACCAAGTAGATGGAATTTGATGATTCACACTTGTGCTCGATTTAACTGTCGATAACCCCTCGAACGGATCTTCTTCTATAACCGGATCTTACGACTCGTGCTTAATAAGTTGGCACCTCGCATCCCGCCAAAACCGAATCCTCTTATTCTTAAAGTTGGGCTCCTTAAGAAGATATGATACTTCTACTTTTTACACCCTTTTTTCCTATTTTGAAACGCAAATTGATAAAGCCACCTGGCGAGTAGGAATAGTTTCGAGTTTCAGGTCTGTTTTCTTTTGAGAATCAAACCTCTAATGGGTTTTGGCTACCAGGAGAAGGGAATGGCCATGTTGATGGGGTCTATCTAAATAGAGAGGAACCTACTCGATCACTCCATTGTGATGACAATCACACCCATATTCTTTATTATTTGGAAATATAGATAACTGCCATCTCCGGCATAAGAAGGAGTGACCCTAACGACAGCCCTATAATAGTAGACGACACGTTTTAAATCAGACTGGATCGAAGAAAGATCTTTCCACACAAGAGTGGAAGGGATCCTTTAGAAATAGTTCTTAGCTCCAATCTTCTCTGCTGTCTAGGATCGTTAGTGCTATAGTGGAGACACTTTTCTCAAATAAGACCTTTTCCCTAAATATTTTAGGAAGCGAAGAGGACAGAAAAAAGTTCGGTAATCTTCTCCCTTTGGTAGGCATTTACCCAAGGCACTGATATTCTGAGTCTCTCGATTATACGTGAAATAGGGAGTGAAAGGTCTTATTCGTCTTTCTTGGCCTATGTGAATACTATTGAATGAATAATTCACTATTGAAAGTGCAAGTCGACGTTCCTGATATGAAAGTGAAAGTGGAGTGAAATCTGGATATGAAGGTTCAAGTCCAGTTCCAATCTGGATATAAAAGTGATGTTCAATCGTCGAAAGTGATCTCTCTTTTGTTGTTCTCTTTTAGTCCGCTTTTCTTTTTCTTTCTTTGGAGTCGGGTTCTTAAGACAGGACTGAAATCGGGTTTTCAATATCTCTTCCGCAAAAGAAGTCAGTTTGTTCGAGATCGAAAGAGTGCCCTCGAGAGACTAGACCGATAGTAACAGTAGTGCGCCTTGAGTTGAGGAGAGCTGTTCAAAAGCAGTGGTTATGAGCTCTTTCTTGTGGAATAGATAATTCCTTCACTTCAGTTGCACTAGTGGATTGAATAACCTTTTCTTTAGTTCTAACAAAGTGCATGTGTTGTTGGTTAATAAAAACACGAGTTTCGATAGGCTGGAGGAAAGATACTATAAGTAGGACAAAGAAAGACCCTATAAGAGAAATGAAAGGCATTTTAGCATTTTTCCACTTATCCAATTCTTTGCAAGAGTATTAGAGAGAGCTATTCTTAGGTCGTTCCTCAAGTCCACTTTTTTGAGTCTTTAGCTAAGCTAAGTAAGTAGTCCTTCATCAAACTTGCATATCGGCACTTTAGGGGTCAATCTTTCATGTTGGAAGCTAAAGAAAAGGTACTCCCCTCATTTAATTGAGAGAGAATAGGCGATAGCGATAGACACAGGAACAGAAATGAAAAGAGGACTCCCGTAGAGGAGAGGGGAAACCCGCTTAGATAGGGCGATATCCCTGTGTTTATTGAATATCCTTTCCAGTGCTTGTCTTGTATTGAGGTATACCAAAGATATGAGTCAAAGTAGGTAAGAGAAGGGGGCTTTCACTATTATTAAGAGTAGGGCTTTAATGAAAAGAGTAGGCCCTTCGTATCTTTCTATGACCTCCAAGACGGAGCGAGATAGGCAGAGCAAGAGCTCTTAAAGTCTACCCGGCTAGCTTCTTCATTCTTCGATCGGGCGGGCTTCTTCCTTATATACGATGACTTAGATAGAGCCTCCTTCTTTGATCCATTCATTGATAAAGTCTTCGGGCTGTTTACCTTTTGAATCGACAGAGTAGGTTTGATCTTGCTTTCTCAATCTTTCTCTGATCCTTATAGTGTAGTAGATCCGGCTTTATTCGGCTAAAAAGAAGTGTGTGTGTCGTGTCTGCCGCCCTTCTTCATTCATCCATTTAGGTCGAATGGATCCAGGGAACCTTTAGGGACAGCCCTGAAAAAACAGTAATAGAGTCCAATCTACGAAATATAGCATTTTCTCTCCTAAGTAGTAGTAGAAGGCTTAGTATCGACTTGATCCAATAGAGTCGAACACACAGTAGATCCAGATTCCACACCTTGCCGTGGACTGGGAGAGAGCAGCTCAAGCTGGGCGTTCTGTGTGATTATGGAGGAACTGTAGTACTCGCCCCAAAATGCAAGCCGGGATAGATACTTAAAGAAAGGGGGAGCGGTGGGCCTTCAAAAAGGAGCGAGGGAGTGATGGGCAACCTTAGTCTATATGTTGCTCGTGAGCCGCCAAGTACCAGTCTCGCAACAAGATCGGGCGTTAAAGGATCGGTCCTTCACTTGCGGATCATTCGCGAGTCGAACTCGCTCTCTTGCCACGCCTTTGACTCACGAACTCGAGTCGGACTCATTCACTGCCGACTTTTTGAGGATCGCTCGTTCTTCACTCTCTTGCTATTACCCGCAGGGCGCAGCAACCGACGGTGCATATTATCATATAGAAAGAAGCGAAGCGCGATTCGCACTACCGGAAAAGTGTAAGCTAACCGCTAGGCAATAGAGTCAGCTTACGGGTGGGGCGCAAGCAAGCGTAGCGAATCACATAGAGTTTCCCCTACCGCAAGCGCCAGATAGATAGGGCGGCGAGCGCAGGGATGGATGTCTGAGCGGTTGAAAGAGTCGGTCTTGAAAACCAAGTATTGATAGGAATACTGGGGTTCAATCCTCTCCATCCGCGAGGTCATAAGTTCTCTCTTGCCTTATCTATAGATAAGAACGAATCTCCTCGACTTTGGATAAAGATAGAAGGTAGAAGGTTGAGGTTATTGTGTTGATTTAGTTAGGACTTTGTCTCCTTTCGTTATCTTCCGCCCGGGTGGATGACCTGGGAGCTAAGTCAAGATCTCGTGTCGCCGTGAGTGTAAGATTGAGTTTGATTTAGGCCCTGTGAAGCTTAACAAAACAAAGAAAACGATAGAGACTTCCTGAGGGTGACGACCTTAATGAATCAAGTATTCAGGTGGCGAGTTATTAGCAACAGCTCAAATTCATTCATACTTATTGCCCTTGCTTCTATGATCCTGGCACATTTAGGTTTTGATCTGAGGAAGGAAATATCCATTGGATAATTTCTAACACTCCTTGACTGTCGCCTTGCTTGACAGAAGAGAAATCCATGCTGTTACATGAATCTCTCGGCCAATTATACCGATCTCAATCTACAATGTAGCAACAGATTGTCAAGAAGAATCGATAACAGGATTGAGACAAGAGCTGGTGTCTTGGGACGGTTCGGAGAAGAGGTTAACAGTGCCAATGAGGAGCACCGGGAGATAAATTGGGCTAAAGGTTTGGATTTGAGATTCAGGTTTTTCGAGTTTGACCCGTTTGAGAGGTCGAGGGAGGTGGATTGGAGTGCTTGCTAGCCCAAGACCTATTGTGTCAACCATCGCTGCAGTCGACTTGCCTTTCTACTTCTCTTATGAGAAAATAGTAAGACCTAACTTCTTGTTCACGCCTCCTGCAATTGTTTCTTTTGTTAGAAGGGATTTAGTAGTTGGAGATGTGATCTAATACGTAACTTTTTTCTAGAAAGAATTTGACGAGCTAATGATTGGGGATCTTCTACCTAGAGAGTATACAGCTGAACCCATTCCAGCCAATATTGATGAAAGTGGAAGCAATGTTCGCTAATCCTGGATCGACTATATGATAGGCGATAGCACCAGTTTACATTCCTCAAAAAGAAGACGGATTCGAGAATAGTATAGACTTCTTTATTCCTCTCCGTCGGTCACACAAGGAATTCTCTTGACTTTCAAAGAACTTCTTAAGTGGATAACATCACATTTCTTATTCATCTGCACCTGAGAGGAAAACGGAGAAAACGGAATTCATTGCCAAAAGCACCTGGATTCACAGGGCAAGCTCAAAAAGGGATATTGACTTTGAAAATCGAAAAGTCTGTCAACTCCTAGTCGTCGAAAGAACAAATGCCAACCCAACATGATCTCTACCCATGGCGATTGCCATCCAAGAAAGCACTTTCCCTTTATCCCGCCCTCTGAGGAAGATTCTAGCTCGTCCCTGATTCCATCCAAACGAAGCTAAATAGTGACCGCCCGGTCTTTCAAAAGAATTTGACCCGTCACGCTTTGAGGCTCAGGATTTCAAACTAGCCAAAAGGCAAAGCCTAATACCCATTATTCCACTTTCAACTACCAGCCAGAGTTGATGCCGCTCGAACTTATAGTGTAGTGATTCTTACATCTACCGGATTGTCAAGGTATGTTTTGTTTTGTATGTCCGCTCTTTTTGCTTCATGTATGACGCACCCATAATTCACACTAATGTGTTTATGAAATAAAAGAACAAACAAATAGATGAAAATGGAGAGGCTCTTCCAACCGGTGAGAATATTAAGCTTCAAGCAAGAGGGAGTGTGAGCACCAAGCCATGTCCATGTCCTAGCTTTTAATAAGAGGAGAAAGATGCCATAGACCTGGTCTTTCATAGCGCTATACAGGCCTTAGTGAAGAAGACAGGAACTTGCCGCTATAGATCAGATGTTTACTATTCTCCAGAGGGCATTGCTGCACCACTCTGGACTATTACCCATAATTAAGGAACAGGTCGAGGTGGCTGCTAATTTGCAGGCTACATGTGTTCCCTAAAGAGTATCCGAAGAGGGGTGTACTAGCTGGAAGAAATTGGTTAGCAAGCATCTTGAGGTTGTTTTGCTCGGATATTCTATATTGCTGCACCGACGAGGTAGTGTACTCAAGTCTGTAATAGAAAAAGTCTTTCATAGAAGAGTAAACGAGTATAGCATAAAGGGCAGGGCCTATGAGACAGCTACTAGTGAACAGCGAGCTCTTGTTTTAAGATTACTCGAGCCTACCTAGTATAGTGAACAGCAAGCTACACTACTTCAAATCTCTTCTCTCTTCTAAGAAAGGTTGAGTCATGCCTTTCTAGCCGCCCAACTATTATACCATGATTGGGGAGAGCAAGGCTTTGTGCCCAAAACAATCAACCTAGCTTGTTTAAACTAGAAATAAGGCTCCTTTCTATCTTGAGTCAGCAATATCAATAGGTTATTCCCCATCTTGCACTTCTCGGAAGAAATAGTCCCCCTCTCTAGGACATCCATCTCTTACTCTCTAGGAAGCAAGCAGGGGCAGGCCCGTCCTAATCGACACTGCATTATAATTGGACAATAGCGGCTAGACGGAATGGACAATAGCATGGCTATCCTTAACTAACCGCTAAGCAGTTCGGGACATCAACAGTAAATAAAAGAGATACGCTGCCGTTCACTATCATTTGCAAAAGTAATACACAAGCTCGCTGGCCATTGAAATCAAAGGTATCGGCAGATCAACGAATTCAAACTAGCTTTTCAATCATCAAGAAAAGAAATAAGTATCCCTAGGTTTCGATCAATAAGACGGTAGAGATCGCTAGCGGGATAAGGATTTAGGAAAGGTACCCACCTTTTAACGGGAGAAAGGCCAGTCATCGAGCAAGCATAATTTCTTTGGCGAAGCAATCATCTCGCTTTCCCTCCCTTTTGGGAAGCACCTCTCTACGCGAATGTTGATGGCGGCTTTCACCACAAGATTGTGTCCCGTATAGATCCGATAACAAGTTTCTAGCTGACAATACGAATAAGCTCTACAGCCTTTAGCTTCTAACTCACCATCTCAGCTACTAGTAATAACATTGCCAAGGTGACCCTGAACAATTATTTCACTTATTTCTAGTTTAAGAAGGACCTTGTGCGCGTTCACGACTCCCGGTGCTTAGAGATGCGGTTCACTACAGCAGTGGTAACAAAAGCAATCAAACTGGTATCAAGAGATGGAAGTGAAAGAAGAACTGATCGACCGGTGGTTTGGTCTTGCCTTTTAGGATTCGATTCGGATCAGATTGATGGTAGGAAAGTAAGGGCTACTGGTTTGGAAGATAAGTTCTGATTCTTCCGCTTATCCTTACTTTCGGTCAATAAGACATACTTAACTAGAACTAGGGCGTATTATACTTGTCCTCACGGACCAACGCTCTATCTATACCTGTGTTAGGCAGAGGAGGAGCTGATTGAGAAGAGAGGTCCCTATCTCTGCCGCTTAGTGAAATGCGATATCGGATTTACTTACTTATAGATTTGATAAGGAGCCTTCCTGTATGTGGTCAATCAAGCGGTGAATGAAATAGGAATGAGGGCTCTAACCTTCACTGCTTCTGGTTTCTCAAGACCTTGAGAAACTACGGATCTGCTTTGTGAAGATCATCGAATTCACGGATTGATCCAAAGATTTGATCATGTAGTCTTCCGTATCATTCTAACTAAGCAAAGGAAGGGAATAGAAAGGTTGCTATCTCAAGATGGTCGAGATAGAATGAGATATCCACACTCGGTTAGCCCATAAGCTTTAAGGAGGAGAAGATCATTGCCATTCCAACGATCTTAAGATCATATCGTGTACCTGCACTGTTCTTTAGAGATCTATGTTCCGTGAACAAGAATGTAGTTAGGGTAATTTAGTGTTATTCCTAGACTGAAGTGAAGTGCTATAAGACTTTAGGCGTGCCAAATAGTGGACCAACTGAGAATGTTTGTTTCTCTTTTCTGTAGATATCTCAATATTCCTTGAAAGCCTTATGAATGGTGGCGAGGATGTGGAAGAGCTAGTCATATAGTCCTTTAAGCTTGATTCCTTTTATCGGTTAGCAAGGAGTTTGAAGCTTGAGTACTTTCATTCTGCTTTCGTTCCTGTGGAACTCGCAAACAATCAGACAGAAGGTGGCAACAATAAAGTGCATTAGAAAAGCAAGTATCTACCGGCGATATATTCATTCGAGTATCAACCGGCGTCAACCAGTTGTCAAACTCCAAATATTTCGTTCGTAGGGGCATGAAGAAGTTGCTAAACCGGTTGTAAAGATCAAAACCATCATTGCTTTCTTTTGGACTTTTCATCTAGTAACGTGCATGAATGGATATGGTGGGTAAGATTTGAAAACGTTTGACATCAACCGGGCTCTACTTTGCTTTTACTTTACTTCACTTGCCAGGTCATTGTTGTCGATATTGAGGTCTCTTTATTCTCGTTTTATTTCTCACTAAATGATCTAACAAACGCATGATTTGATTACTCAATATTGAGTCAATTCATTGTGTTCAATTACTCGTAAATTCATTGTGTCTTATTTTCCATCGAGATGATCAGAGTCTTCGCCTTTAGAGAGAAATCCGTGTCCGCCCCAGCAAGAAAACGTATGCGCTAACGCGCAACGGCTTTCCCTTGCTTCAAAACTACAGGTTTTAGCCCTCCGTTTGCTCTTTGAAAGACGAGAGCTTCGCCTTTGGAAGCGCCAGTAGCGTAGGGCGACCAGCAAACGGAGGGCCTCAATTCGCTCGACGGCTTTGATGACTCGACGGTGAATATTAAGGAAAGGAGAGCGAGGGAAGAGGGGCAGCCCTCGCCCGATCATCCAATTCGCTCCACAATTAGCTCATCCACATCCAATTCAATTCGCCCGAGCATGGTTTCAGCAGCCAAAGCAACTTCACACTTTCGTGTACCCATCGGACGGCAGCCCTTTCGGGGTTCCTTAGGGACCGATTCACTCGTAGATTGACTGAACGCAAAAGCCTTCCACCGCAAGCGATCGTGTTTTCACAGGATTTCTCGTTACTCATGTCGCATTCTCACTTCGATATCTCCGTGTCTTGTCACCAAAACCTTCCCCGATTGACGTAACGCCCCGCCATCGACACTTGAAAACTTTCAAGGTCTCGCCGCCGGTGAATCACTTGAGCCCCGAGACATTTTCGTGCCATGGAGCTAGATCAGTGAGCTATTACGCTTTCTTTAAAGGATGGCTGCTTCTAAGCCCACCTCCTGGTTGTCATCGCCGATCACTTCCTTTTCCACTAAGTGATTGCTTAGGGACCTTAGCGCACGATCCAGGATGTTTCCTCCCGACTTTGGATCTTAGCACCCAATCACCGTCTGCATTAAGGATGACGGCCTGTATTCGAGTTTCCGGGTTGGTAAAGCGAAATGGGGGCCACCCTAGCCCATTGAGTGCTCTACCTCGGGCCATCGACATCATACGCTCTACTGAAATAGATTTCGCGGAAAACCAGCTATATCCGATCTTGGTTGGCCTTTCACCCCTAGCCACAAGTCATCCCCGTATTTTGCCACATACGTGGGTTCGGTCCTCCAAGGCCTGTTAGAGCTCTCTTCAACCTGCTCATGGCTAGATCGATCGGTTTCGGGTCAAATAGGAAGAACGTAAATCTTCCACCTCTGGAAAGCGCCTACACCTAATGGCTTAAGTGTAACACCCTCAGAATCGGACCTATGCAAGTTCAGGCAAAATTCACCAAACCCGCATAGAAACGATTCAAAGGTGCCCACCAGGCACTTTCGTGCGGGTGGAAAACGAAGTAATAACATTACACAACAGTCCTCGATGGGACCCATGTAACGTATATATATAACAATGACTCAAAGAGTCAAGAATACGATATAATATACAAAGATCCAAATCACCTTGAACGATATAGCCCAGCTACGGACAAGATGCAAATGGGGCTAAGAGCCCGAAGAATAGCCAATGGCGCCCATAACCCTGCCGCCAAGCCGGAAGGGTAACCCCGCTAACGACGCCGATCTCAAACCCGCTTAAACAAAAGGGGTGCCAAAGGGCAAAGGAAAAGAAGGAGCTGCAAGATCGAGGCCAAGACACCGAGGCTAGAATTCGGCCTCGCCACATAGGTATGGTGGATCAAGCGGCAAAGATGCACTAAACAACCTATAGAGACTCGATACAACTGACGGTTATTAGAGAGGGGTGAGAATGACCTATCCGGATCCAACCTGAAGCTAACACCAAACAAACCCATCCCGTGTTTCTCGAGACCAAACGAGGAAGTCAACCGAGGAACTCACACGGTTGGCTTTTACTTATTCGCTTATAGTTGTGGCACTTTACTAGTCGATTTAGATAATCGTCCGATAAAGTAAGCAAGGCACTTTTAGTTAACCATTCCGCTATAGTTGCAACAATTACTAATCGACATGATAGCATGTGATAAACCCAAAACCCAGCAGCTTGTTGGTACTTTTATTCAGCCATTGTGTTGTAGTTGCAATACTTACTAGTCAGTACAATGGTCGCAAGCTTACACACAAAACAAGCAATTGTGGGCAGTATTATTTAGTCATTCCATTATAGTGGAGCTGATTACTAGTCATTATAAGTCAAATTTATAGCAAGAACTTTAGTTATGCTTGTCTATGATCGAGATATCGTGCTCCAAGTCGTCCATATCCGCGACACGGCTTTCAAAGTTTTACCCGCCGGGTGCACCAATAGCAACACACGCCGATCAACCTCGAAAACCAAATCAAAACCCAACGAGGCTTTCACGATCGAACAATCACAGGATTCGAAATATTTCAGGGGCCACCCTTAAGTAGAATCCGAACGGAGTAGGCAAGCTCCGAGACGGCCTCAAGGTCTGCGACAATGGCTTGAGCGATCGGGAACCCCAAACGGGCTTGTCGACACCGCGTAATCACTCCGCTTCCTAAATAAAGACAAAGCGACCGCACAATCGTAAATAAAGCAAAGAAACATGGCATAAGTACAGGATCGTAAATAAAACCTCAAACTAGTTGTGGCCCCAAGAAATAAGACGAATCAAGCTCGCTCGTGGGGGTCCCATATACCTCCGGATGTGGATAGCGCAAATCAAGGAACAGTATCAAGTACTGGGTCTTACGGACACAAGTGGGCGTCGAAACCAAATATTATCTATCACCCACCGATGCCTCGCTTATTCAATTTTAGTTGTTAAACAGAAATTAAAGTGACGATAAGTAAACTAGAATCATCTCCAACATCAACATGCGGCAATACATCAAGAATCGTGGCATATGACGACACACATCAGACTTGAGCAAGCAACTACGACGCCAAGAAGTCCAACTATCTACCAACCAACAGGAATGGGTGTGTCCAAGGCAATATACGGCTGCAAGGGATATCACGGATACGGAAACTAGAGCATCGCAACACAGATAGCAATAGATCAACAGGAGGGAATAAAGACTATAAAAGTAAGATAGGTAGAAAGAGGGAGATGCTCGCCTGAAAACATTGTCGAAGGTTTCATCCGAAGATCGGGGCGAAGCTCACATCCACTCAACGGTCTTATCCGCGAAGAAGCAAAGCACTAGAATAAACCGGATGCAATATTTAATACAACGGCAGAAGATCGGCATGATGCATGAATGATGCATGGCATGGCAAAGCAGCGCAATTAGGTCATATTGCTTTGAACCGGGCCCCGACAATTAGTTAGATGGTTCATGTTATTTAATTACCCCGCTTATTAAATGTTGTTTAGCAAGTCCACGATGGAACCGTTCGCTACACATGTTTAAATGAGGCCAATATAAGGCTAGATTTGCCCGCATATGGGCCCCATATTTAATTATTAGGTGAATCGGTAAGGCCCCCATCACGATATGCATGCGAGTATGACAATTCAATATGCGATCAAGTTGTTATTATGCATTTATAAAATAGGGTTTGCGGGAAGGGGTTCACACATTAGGGTTCTCGACGATCTTGGGGTTTCCGGGGTTCGGCGGAAGCGTTCTCGGATTCCGGGGTAGGTCTTGGCGCCTCCGGGGTCCTTGGGTCATGGCGACGGTCCTGGCGTCCTTGATGGCGAACTCGGGTTCCGGCAGAGTACTTGTCGATCGGTGGCCGCTTGATCAAGAACTTGACACCTCAGGTTCGATCTGGCGTCCGAGGTTCCTCCGAGTCCGTGGGCCCGAGAAGGAGACCTCGGTGGTTTCGTGTAGGAGAACTTGAGGGCGTTAAGCGAGCTTGTACGGCAACGGGTTTCGCTGGTCTAGTTGTTTGGTCAACGGATCGGTCTCGAGTTGGTCTTGCACCAACCCTCACGGGTCTTCACACAAGCCCAAAGTCCGACGAGGCACACATCACGAGCTCGCGCACACGCCAAGACACGGACGGCAGGCCCGACGCAGCGACGCGGCCAACGCTAACGCGGAGGAGAACGGCGGGCGGGGCCCGCGAAGCTTGAGGGGCCGACGGCGAGGCTGCGGTTCAGCGGCGAGGACACGGACGACGTGACGCGCGGGCTTGGCTCGGGCTCCGGCGAGCTTGCTGCGACGGCGGGGACGCGGGATGCAGAGGCTCCCGGGGCGGCCTCCGGTGGACGCCGGGCGCGGACCGGCCCGCCAGAGGCGACACGGAGGGGGGGCGAGCGCAGACGGAGGCGGGATGGCGAGCGAGAGGCGCGCCGCTCGGGCGGAGGAGCTGGGGCCGGGGCCGACGACGAACGCCGCGATTGAGGCGCCAGGCGGAGGGGCGTGGGGATGCTCTGCGCTGGGCGCTACAAGCGGAGGCGGAGCGGCGGGACGGACGGTGAGGTGAGGGGCAGCTCGAAGGCGGGTCGCGCGCGCGGGCGCGAGCACGGCACCGGGCGGCGGAGATGGGTCGCGGCGGCACGCGCAGACGGGCGGTGACGGCGAGGGGAGGCGCGGCGTGGAAGCGCGGTGGCGACGGGAACGTGGCGGGCGAGCGAGGGTCGCCGGGCGGGCGGACCGAGAGGAGCGGGTGGAGAGGCAGCGAGGTCGGACGTGAGGGGGAGAGGGTGAGCGGCGCGGAGGGTTCGCCGGGCGGCACGCAAGGGCTGCCATAGAGAGGCGAGGCGGGAGGAGCGGGCCTGGGCCGAGGGGAGCGCCGGCTCGGCGAGGTTGAGGCGTCGGGTGAGAAAACGCGGGAGAGAGCCGAGGAAGAGGAACAGGGGAGGGGCCGTGGCGTGGGACGCGTGCGGGTGGGGGTGCGGACGGGCCGAGCGCCGCGGGGTACAGTGGCCAGGCAGGGTGGGGAAGGATTGGCTGCGTGCATGTGTGCTAGCTGGTGTGTGTGGCGTGTACTGTGTGCGTGCGTGCGTGTGTGAGCTGGGTGAGAGCTGAGAGGGAGAGGTGAGGGAGGAGAGAGAGGGGGCTGGCCACGTGGCGGGTTCTGAGTGGGTGAGGGAGAGGGAGGCAGTGAGGTGGCGAGATGCTATTGGGCAGGGTGAGGTGGCCAAGGGGGTGTGGGTAGAAGGATGGGTAGCTGTAGGAATTAGGGGCGGTGCAGGGTGGACCGATTTAACATCTGGGGCGGTCGTTCGGGTCTACTCGGCCCGTTCGACTGCCCCACTAAAAATAATTGTAATTTTTATTTGAATTAATAACTCTGTTTGCAAACCGACAGCGGCAAAACAAAATACTCCGGAGACCCGTTTTTGATGTTTGAATAGAGAGGGGCGTTTAGAAAACAACACGGGCTTCGCAAACATAATTTTGGCAAACAATGCATGATGATGACGATGCAATGCACAAATTCAACGCGATTTTCTAGTAGTGGTTTTTGCGGGATGCCACAATTCGACACCACTAACAATGGATCTCGCCCTCGAGATCCGCCTCATGGTACCGGAAGGAAGGTCGGCGATCTGCGTCTTCTCACTTCGTGTAGATCTTCGCAACACCACTAACGAAGGGTCGTTGTTCCTGATCGTCGAGAGAGCACTCCGGAAACAAAAAGGTCGAAGGTAGAGGTATCACAAATAAAGCCACCTCTAACTTCGATGGAAGGAGGGAACCGATGCATTCTCGCCCACTTCAATGTACAAAAGCGAATAGAAAGGGTAGTCGGCATGGGGCCAATCCATCACGCACCCAAACTATTACTCCGCACAATCAGTGGAAAAGAGTGCCACCATTCGAATCGATCAAGATCTCGACAAGCGAGTTTCGAACAAAGGAGGATGCGATCAGATCGGGTCCGCTCAGGATGTCGTCCGTCGGAAAACACCGAGGCACAAACAAAGGACGGGGACGGCACCACAGATGAAGGATTCCTCGGATAGCATGAAGACCAGACGTAGCAACACCGTTATCGAAGAAGGAAGCGAAACCCTAACGGTACGACGGAAACCCAACCACGAGAATTCCTGGACTCGAAGAAAGAGACGAGAGCGGATTCAAGACACGTCGAGGGAAGAGAGGAATAGCAAAGGGGTAAGGAGTAAAACCAGACCTAGTCAGAACTATCCAACCGATTTTTCCAAAAAATAGTTTTGACTCTCTACTTCGGCCGTTAGCTAGGTCATCCTACAGGCTGGACTTGTGTATCGCAACCGCTGGGCTCGATACCACTCAGAACACCTCGAATCGGACCTATGAAAGTTCAGCAAAATTCACCAAACCCGCAGAAACGATTCAAAGGTGCTCACCAGCACTTTCGCGCGGGTGGAAAACGGCAATAACATTACACAACAGTCCTCGATGGGACCCATGTAATGATATATAAATGACTCAAAGAGTCAAGAATACAGATAATATACAAAGATCCAAATCACCTTGAACGATATAGCCCAGCCACGACAAGATGCAAATGGGGCTAAGAGCCTCAAGAATAGCCAATGGCGCCCATAACCCTGCCCAGGCCAAGCCGGAAGGGTAACCTCGCTAACGCCGATCTCAAACCTGCTTAAACAAAAGGTGCCGCAAAGGGCAAAGGAAAAAGAAGGAGCGTCAAGATCGAGGCCAAGACACCGAGGCTAGAATTCGGCGGTCCTCGCCACATAGGTATGGTGGATCAAGCGGCAGCAAGATGCACTAAACAACCTATAGAGACTCGATACAACCGACGGTTATTAGAGAGGGTGAGAATGACCTATCCGATCCAACTGAAGCTAACACCAAACAAACCCATCCTGGTGTTTCTCGAGACCAAACGAGGAAGTCAACCGAGGAACTCACACGGTTGGCGCTTTTACTTATTCAGTTATAGTTGTGGCACTTTACTAGTCGATTTAGATAATCGTCCGATAAAGTAAGCAAGCACTTTTAGTTAACCATTCGTTATAGTTGCAACAATTACTAATCGACATCTGATAGCATGTGATAAACCCAAAACCCAAGAGTTGTTGGTACTTTTATTCAGCCATTGTGTTGTAGTTGCAATACTTACTAGTCAGTACAATTGGTCGTAGCGACACACAAAACAAGCAATTGTGGGCAGTATTATTTAGTCATTCCATTATAGTGGAGCTGATTACTAGTCATTATAAGTCAAATTTATAGCGATAAACTTTAGTTATGCTTGTCTATGATCGAGATACTGTGCTCCAAGTCGTCCATATCCGCGACACGGCTTTGAAAGTTTTACCCGCCGGTGCACCAATAGCAACACACGCCGATCAACCTCGGAAAAACCAAATCAAAACCCAACGAGGCTTTCACGATCGAACAATCACAGGATTCAGAAATATTTGGGGCCACCCTTAAGTAGAATCCAACGGAGTAGGCAAGCTCGAGACGGCCTCAAGGTCTCGCGACAATGGGCTGTGAGCGGGAACCCCAAACGGGCTTGTCGACACCGTAATCACTCCGCTTCCTAACAAAGCAAAGTGCAAGACTGCACAATCGTAAATAAAGCAAAGAAACATGGCATAAGTACAGATCGTAAATAAAACCTCAAACTAGTTGTGGCCCCAAGAAATAAGACCGAATCAAGCTCGCTCGGGGTCCCATATACCTCCCGGATGTGGATAGCGCAAATCAAGGAACATGTATCAAGTACTGGGTCTTACGGACACAAGTGGCTGCTCGGAAACCAAATATTATCTATCACCCACCGATGCCTCTGCTTATTCAATTTTAGTTGTTAAACAGAAATTAAAGTGACGATAAGTAAAACTAGAATCATCTCCAACATCAACATGCGGCAATACATCAGCAACTGTGGCATATGACGACACACATCAGCACTTGAGCAAGCAACTACGACGCGCAAGTCCAACTATCTACCAACCAACAGGGAATGGGTGTGTCCAAGGCAATATACGGCTGCAAGGGATATCACGGATACGGAAACTAGAGCATCGCAACACAGATAGCAATAGATCAACAGGAGGGAATAAAGACTATAAAAGTAAGATAGGTAGAAAGAGGGAGATGCTCGCCTGAAAACATTGTCGAAGGTTTCATCCGAAGATCGGGGCGAAGCTCACATCCACTCAACGGTCTTATCCGCGAAGAAGCAAAGCACTAGAATAAACCGGATGCAATATTTAATACAACGGCAGAAGATCGGCATGATGCATGAATGATGCATGGCATGGCAAAGGTGCGATGCAATTAGGTCATATTAAGCGGAACCGGGGCCCCGACAATTAGTTAGATGGTTCATGTTATTTAATTACCCCGCTTTTTAAATGTTGTTTAGCAAGTCCACAGATGGAACCGGTTCGCTACACATGTTTAAATGAGGCCAATATAAGGCTAGATTTGCCCGCATATGGGCCCCATATTTAATTATTAGGTGAATCGCGTAAGGCCCCGCACTACGCATATGCATGCGAGTATGACAATTCAATATGCGATCAAGTTGTTATTATGCATTTATAAAATAGGGTTTGCGGGAAGGGGTTCACACATTAGGGTTCTCGACGATCTTGGGGTTTCCGGGGTTCGGCGGAAGCGTTCTCGGATTCCGGGGTAGGTCTTGGCGCCTCCGGGGTCCTTGGGTCATGGCGACGGTCCTGGCGTCCTTGATGGCGAACTCGGGGTTCCGGGCAGAGTACTTGTCGCATCGGTGGCCGTCGGATCGAAGAACTTGACACTCCAGGGTTCGATCTTGGCGTCCGAGGTTCCTCCGAGTCCGTGGGGCGTCCGAGAAGGAGACCTTGGCGGGTGGTTTCCGTGTAGGAGAACTTGAGGGCGTTGGCGAGCTTGTACGGCAACGGGGTTTCGGTTGGTCTAGTTGTTTGGTCAACGGATCGGTCTCGAGTTGGTCTTGCACCAACCCTCACGGGGTCTTCACACGCAAGCCCAAAGTCTGACGAGGCACACATCACGAGCTCGCGCAGACGCGCACACGGACGGCAGGGCCCGACGCAGCGGCGACGTCGGCGGCCAACGCGCGCGGAGGAGAACGGCGGCGGGGCCCGCGGAAGCTTGAGGGGCCGACGGCGGAGGCTGCGGTTCAGCGGCGAGGACACGGACGACGTGACGCGCGGGCTTGGCTCGGGCTCCGGCGAGCTTGCTGCGACGGCGGGGACGCGGGATGCAGAGGCTCCCGGGCCTCCGTGGTCGCCGGCGGCGGACCGCCCGCCAGGAGGCGACACGGAGGGGGCGCCGGCGCAGACGGAGGCGGGATGGCGAGCTCGAGAGGCGCGCGTGCTCGGGCGGAGAGAGCTGGGCCGGGGCTGGGACGACGAACGCCGGGCGATTGAGGCGCCAGGCCGGAGTGGGGCGTGGGGATGCCTGGCGCTGGCGCTGCGGCGGAGGCGGAGCGCCGGGACGGACGAGGTGAGGGGCGAGCTCGAAGGCGGGTCGCGGCGCGCGGCGGCGAGAGCACGGCACCGGGCGGCGGCGGAGATGGTCCGGCGCGGGCACGCGCGCAGACGGGCGGCCGACGGCGAGGTGGGAGGCGCGTGGCAGGAAGCGGCCGTGGCGACGGGGAACGGGCCGGGCGAGCGAGGGTCGCTTACGGCGGCGGACCGGAGCAGTGAGCGGGTGGAGAGGCGCAGCGAGGTCGGACGGGAGGCGGAGAGGGTGAGCGCTGGAGGGTTCGGGCGGCACGCTGGCTGCCATAGGGGAGAGGCGAGGCGGAGAGCGCTGGGCCGGAGGAGAGCGCCGCGGTCAGGGCAGGTTGGAGGCGTCGGGGTGAGAAAACGCGTGGGGAGAGCCAGCGAGGAAGAGGAACAGGGGGAGAGGGGCCGGTGGCGTGGGACGCGTGCGGGGTGGGGTGCGGACGTGGCCGAGCGCCAAAGGGTACGGTGGGCAGGGGGGTGGGGAAGGATTGGCTGCGTGCATGTGTGCTAGCTGGTGTGTGTGGCGTGTACTGTGTGCAAGGCGTGGTGTGAGCTGGGTGAGAGCCGAGAGGGAGAGAGGGAGGAGAGAGAGGGGCCACGTGGGTTCTGGTGGGTGAGGGAGGGAGGCAAAGAAATGGTGGCGAGATGCTATTGGGTGGGTGAGGCCAAGGGGTGTGGGTAGAAGGATGGGTAGCTGTAGGAATTAGGGGCGGTGCAGGGTGGACCGATTTAACATCTGGGGCGGTCGTTCGGGTCTACTCGGCCCGTTCGACTGCCCCACTAAAAATAATTGTAATTTTTATTTGAATTAATAACTCTGTTTGCAAACCGACAGCGGCAAAACAAAATACTCCGGAGACCCGGTTTTGATGTTTGAATAGAGAGGGGCGTTTAGAAAACAACACGGGCTTCGCAAACATAATTTTGGCAAACAATGCATGATGATGACGATGCAATGCACAAATTCAACGCGATTTTCTAGTAGTGGTTTTATGGATGCCACACCGACACCACTAACAATGGATCTCGCCTCGAGATCCGCCTCATGGTACCGGAAGGAAGGTCGGCGATTGCGCCTTCTCACTTCGTAGATCTTCGCAACACCACTAACGAAGGGTCGTTGTTCCCGATCGCCGAGAGAGCACTCGAACAAAAGGTCAAGGTAGAGGTATCACAAATAAAGCCACCTCTAACTTCGATGGAAGGAGGGAACCGATGCATTCTCGTCCACTTCAATGTACAAAAGCGAATAGAAAGGGTAGTCGGCATGGGGGCCAATCCATCACGCACCCAAACTATTACTCCGCACAATCAGGAAAAGAGTGCGACCATTCTCGAATCGATCAAGATCTCGACAAGCGAAGTTTCGAACAAAGGAGGATGCATCAGATCGGTCCGCTCAGGATGTCGCCTGGCCGGAAAACACCGGAGGCACAAACAAAGGACGGCGACGGCACCACGATGAAGGATTCCTGATAGCATGAAGACCAGACGTAGCAACACCGTTATCGAAGAAGGAAGCGAAACCCTAACGGTACGACGGAAACCCAACCACGAGAATTCCTGGACTCGAAGAAAGAGACGAGAGCGGATTCAAAACACGTCGAGGGAAGAGAGGAATAGCAAAGGGGTAAGGAGTAAAACCAGACCTAGTCAGAACTATCCAACCGATTTTTCCAAAAATAGTTTTGACTCTCTACTTCGGCCGTTAGCTAGGTCATCCTACAGGCTGGACTTGTGGGGTATCGCAACTGCTGAGCTCGATACTCAGAACACCCTCAGATCGGACCTATGAAAGTTCGTGCAAAATTCACCAAACCCGCATAGAAACGATTCAAAGGTGCTCACCAGCACTTTCGCGGCGGGTGGAAAACGAAGTAATAACATTACACAACAGTCCTCGATGGGACCCACGTAATGAGCATATATAATGACTCAAAGAGTCAAGAATACAGATATAATATACAAAGATCCAAATCACCTTGAACGATATAGTCCAGCTACGGACAAGATGCAAATGGGGCTAAGAGCCCCAAGAATAGCCAATGGCGCCCATAACCCCGCCTGTGCCGGAAGGGTAACCGCTAACGACGCCGATCTCAAACCTGCTTAAACAAAAAGGGTGCCGCAAAGGGCAAAGGAAAAAGAAGGAGCGCCAAGATCGAGGCCAAGACACGCGAGGCTAGAATGGCGGTCCTCACATAGGTATGGTGGATCAAGCGCAGCAAAGATGCACTAAACAACCTATAGAGACTGGATACAACCGACGGTTATTAGAGAGGGTGAGAATGACCTATCCGGATCCAACCAGCTAACACCAAACAAACCCATCCCGGTGTTTCCCTCGAGACCAAACGAGGAAGTCAACCGAGGAACTCACACGGCTAAGGGCTTTACTTATTCGCTATAGTTGTGGCACTTTACTAGTCATTTAGATAATCGCCCGATAAAGTAAGCAAGTGCACTTTTAGTTAACCATTCCGTTATAGTTGCAATAATTACTAATCGACATGTATAGCATGTGATAAACCCAAAACCCAAAGAGTTGTTGGTACTTTTATTCAGCCATTGTGTTGTAGTTGCAATACTTACTAGTCAGTACAAATGGTCGCAAGCGACACAAAACAAGCAATTGTGGGCAGTATTATTTAGTCATTCCATTATAGTGGAGCTGATTACTAGTCATTATAAGTCAAATTTATAGCAAGAAACTTTAGTTATGCTTGTCTATGATCGAGATATGCTCCAAGTCGCCCATATCCGCGACACGGCTTTCGTAAAGTTTTACCCGCCGGGTGCACCAATAGCAACACACGCCGATCAACCTCGAAAACCAAATCAAAACCCAACGAGGCTTTCACGATCGAACAATCACAGGATTCGAAATATTTCAGGGGCCACCCTTAAGTAGAATCCGCAACGGAGTAGGCAAGCTCGAGACGGCCTCAAGGTTCTGCGACAATGGTCAGGAGATCGGGAACCCCAAACGGGCTTGTCGACACCGCCAGAATCACTCCGCTTCCTAAAGACAAAGCAGCAAGACTGCACAATCGTAAATAAAGCAAAGAAACATGGCATAAGTACAGATCGTAAATAAAACCTCAAACTAGTTGTGGCCCCAAGAAATAAGATCTAATCAAGCTCGCTCGGGGTCCCATATACCTCCGGATGTGGATAGCGCAAAATCAAGGAACATGTATCAAGTACTGGGTCTTACGGGACACAAGTGGGCGCTCGAAACCAAATATTATCTATCACCCACCGATGCCTCCGCTTATTCAATTTTAGTTGTTAAACAGAAATTAAAGTGACGATAAGTAAAACTAGAATCATCTCCAACATCAACATGCGGCAATACATCAAGAATCGTGGCATATGACGACACACATCAGCACTTGAGCAAGCAACTACGACGCGAAGTCCAACTATCTACCAACCAACAGGAATGGTGTGTCCAAGGCAATATACGGCCGCAAGGGATATCACGGATACGAAACTAGAGCATCGCAACGTATAGCAATAGATCAACAGAGGGAATAAAGACTATAAAAGTAAGATAGGTAGAAAGAGGAGATGCTCATCAAAACATTGTCGAAGGTTTCATCCGAAGATCGGGGCGAAGCTCACATCCACTCAACGGTCTTATCCGCGAAGAAGCAAAGCACTAGAATAAACCGGATGCAATATTTAATACAACGGCAGAAGATCGGCATGATGCATGAATGATGCATGGCATGGCAAAGGTGCGATGCAATTAGGTCATATTAAGCGGAACCGGGGCCCCGACAATTAGTTAGATGGTTCATGTTATTTAATTACCCCGCTTTTTAAATGTTGTTTAGCAAGTCCACAGATGGAACCGGTTCGCTACACATGTTTAAATGAGGCCAATATAAGGCTAGATTTGCCCGCATATGGGCCCCATATTTAATTATTAGGTGAATCGCGTAAGGCCCTGCACTACGATATGCATGCTAGTATGACAATTCAATATGCGATCAAGTTGTTATTATGCATTTATAAAATAGGGTTATGGAAGGGGTTCACACATTAGGGTTCTCGACGATCTTGGGGTTTCCGGGTTCATGGAAGCGTTTCGGATTCCGGTAGGTCTTGGCGCCCGGGTCCTTGGGTCATGGCGACGGTCCTGGCCCTTGATGGCGAACTCGGGTTCCGGCGGAGTACTTGTCGACGGTGGCCGCCGGATCAAGAACTTGACACCTGTGGTTCGATCTTGGCCCGAGGTTCCTCCGAGTCCGTGGGCGCCCGAGAAGGAGACCTTGGCGGTGGTTTCCGTAGGAGAACTTGAGGGCGCTATGCAGCTTGTACGGCAACGGGTTTCGGTTGGTCTAGTTGTTTGGTCAACGGATCGGTCTCGAGTTGGTCTTGCACCAACCCTCACGGGGTCTTCACACGCAAGCCCAAAGTCTGACGAGGCACACATCACGAGCTCGCGCAGACGCAAGACACGGACGGTGCAGGGCCGAAGGCGACGCCGGGCGCCAACGCGCTGGCTGAGGAGAACGGCGGCGGGCGCGAAGCTTGAGGGGCCGACGGCGGAGGCTGCGTTCAGCCGAGGACGCTGACGACGTGACGCTGGCTTGGCTGCCCGCGAGCTTGCCGCGACGCGGGACGCTGGATGCAGAGGCTCCCGGGCGGCCCGTGGTCGCCGGGCGGCGGGACTGGCCCGCCAGAGGCGACACGGA
The DNA here is from genome assembly GCA_030063025.1 of Avena longiglumis. NCBI lineage: Eukaryota > Viridiplantae > Streptophyta > Magnoliopsida > Poales > Poaceae > Avena > Avena longiglumis. The sequence goes on from CP125977.1 coordinate 527,294,972, forward strand.
GGGGGCGAGCCGGCAGACGGGCGGGATGGCGAGCTCGAGGCGCGCCGTGCTCGGGCGGAGAGGAGCTGGGGTCGGGGCTGGACGACGAGAACGCCGGCGATTGAGGCGCCAGCGAGGGCGGGGATGCCTGGCGCTGGCGCTGGCCAAGGCGCGGAGGCGGGAGCGGCCGGGACGGACGGTGAGGTGAGGGGCGAGCTCGAAGGCGGGGTCGCGCGCGCGGGCGGCGAGAGCACGGCACCGGCGGGGCGGGCGGAGATGGCGCAGACGCGGCACTACAGACGGCGATTGTGGGAGGCGCGGCAGGGGAAGCGCCGTGGCGACGGGGAACGTGGCCGGGCGCGAGGGTCGCCGGGCGCGGACCGGAGCAGAGGAGCGGGTGAGAGGCGCAGAGGTCGGACGTGGAGGCGGAGAGGTGAGCGGCGCTGAGGGTTCGCCGGCGGCACGCTGGCTGCGAGGGGAGAGGCGAGCGGAGAGGCGCGGGACCGGAGGGGAGAGCGGCCGGCGGTCGCTGGCGAGGTTGGAGGCGTCGGGGTGAGAAAACGCGTGGGGAGAGCCAGCGAGGAAGAGGAACAGGGGGAGAGGGGCCGGTGGCGTGGGACGCGTGCGGGGTGGGGTGCGGACGTGGCCGAGCGCGCGTGGGGGTACGGTGGGCCAGGGCCAGGGGTGGGGGAAGGATTGGCTGCGTGCATGTGTGCTAGCTGGTGTGTGTGGCGTGTACTGTGTGCGTGCGTGCGTGTGTGAGCTGGGTGAGAGCTGAGAGGGAGAGGTGAGGGAGGAGAGAGAGGGGCCACACGTATGGCCGAGGGTGAGGGAGAGGGAGGCAGTGAGGTGGCGAGATGCTATTGGGCAGGGTGAGGTGGCCAAGGGGGGTGTGGGTAGAAGGATGGGTAGTCAGGAATTAGGGGGCGTGCGGTGGTGGACCGATGATCCGGGCTGCTCGGGTCTACTCGGCCTGCTCGACCTCCCACTAAAAATAATTGTAATTTTATTTGAATTAATAACTCTGCTTGCAAACCGACAGCGCAAACAAAATACTCCGGAGACCCGGTTTTGATGTTTGAATAGAGAGGGGCGTTTAGAAAACAACACGGGCTTCGCAAACATAATTTTGGCAAACAATGCATGATGATGACGATGCAATGCACAAATTCAACGCGATTTTCTAGTAGTGGTTTTTGCGGGATGCCACATTAAGCCGCTGTTCCCATTTCTTCGCTGACCCATCATGCGAAAGGTACGCCGTTAGAGTGAGTGCGCCCGCGCTCCGCTCCTTCGACTGATTGTTCGCATCGGATCTCAGGTTCTCTATTGCACTCCCCGATTAGGGGTTCTTTTCACCTTTCCTCACGGTACTTGTAACGCTATCGGTCATTGAGGAATACTTAGGCTTAGAGGGTGGTCCCCTTTCTCGCGTAAAGCGATCATCATTCTAACACGCTGCTTTTACCGGGAAGGATCGAACCATGGGAACGAATGAATGTGGCTATCACCTTCTTTGGCCGGATCTTCCAATCTTTTAGAAAACTAGTTCATCGCGCGCCCCACGTCATCAGTCCTGTGTTGCCTATGCTTGCGCCCCAAAACGGTTGCCGACTTTGTACAACTCCGTAGGGCGCCCACGGCAACACAGCCTACGCTTCGCTTGCTGGTTTTTCCATCACCCAATCCACAACAAATCGAATGAAACCGCTTCGGATTTCTTTTGATGAAAACCCTTGTTCCGCCCTCGCCGCCGCTACTAACGGGTCTCGCTGATTTTCCTTCCTTTAGCTACTCAGATGTTTCATTCGCTAAGTTTGAAAAGTCCAAAGAGCGCAGACTAGCCACGGAGCTTGATACGGTTTCCCGATCGGAGATCCATGGATCACAGACGCCTTCCCCATGGCCTTTCGCCTCGAAAGCGCCCTTCCTTCTCAATGCCCGCATCCATCCAATGCATGATTTTCGATAGCGCCGAACATGAGAGGTAGACCTAACACCCACACAATCTCGATTTGACACTTTCCACCTCTCTTCCTCACTTTTCCAAGACGTAAGAGAAGCAAGGATTTTTACTAGCGCGAAACTAAGGCGTTAGCGCATCCGCTTTTCTTGCTTGATTTTTATACGATTTTCAAGATGGATTTTGGAGCGCCAAACTAAGGCATTAGCGCATCCGCTTTTCTTGCTTGATTTTTATACGATTTTCAAGTGATCTGTCCAACTAAGTAGAAAAGGATGACGGCCACGTGGTATAGGGCTGCTCCCGCCTGGTGTTGAGGGAGCTAAAGTGGAACTCTCACATACATGTTCCTTAAGGAGGCTAGCTCGCTAAATGATACAGCCTCGCTGATGGATCGCAAGTACTCCACGGTCACGCCATCGCCTAACGTTATGGGCCGTTAGTGGTGGTTCATTGCCTATAGTGTTGTAACCGAATCCAAGTTTTGTGATAACCGTGTTGTTTACTTTCAGTGTTGTTTATTGTTCACAGCTGGATTGAGCTCATTGAGAGTGTCATGCTCACAATATCTGTGCAGGAGTTGTCGCTTTTTTTTCTCACGTCAAGCTTGTGACTTGCGTTGTATCAGGTTGGTAACAGCTTGTATCTCGATAGGACTGAATGTTTAAGGAGTTAGGTTAGTCTAATGTGCCAAAACGTTAGTCAAACCACCTAGGTTGTGTTTGTTCGAGAGTTCAGCTAGTCCGAGTGATCTGGGTTATCCCTGTTCGATCTTTTTTCGACTATAGGGTTTTGGGAAATAGAGAACATCCGTGTGATAGAGAGTCATATTAAGGATAGGGCTAATGCTTTCCCTTGAACCCCTTGCCGTAAAAAAGTAGGAAAATGGACTGAAATTGTTGGATAAGTGGATTTGCGATCTCAACAATCAGAATGAATATTCCATCATCCAAACTAAGCTTCCTCAGATCCTAACCCATTGGTCATTATCGAGCCTCGTGACTCTTTTTGTTGATATCTTCATTACCAGCTATCATTCCATCTATCCGGTTATTGCTTGATGTGTTGGTTGGTATTGAACTATTTAAGTAGAAGTGATTTCTTCCTCATTAGCTCCATTTTGATTCTCATTTGCATCTTGTGATGAATGAAGTGAACTTGAGCTCTCTAGTGCTTCTATTTTCTCTTAGAACGCATTTACTAGTATTCGATTTCCTTAATGCGCATGAATGAGAGATTACAGCACTTAGTATGAGTTCTCGGTCACAAGAGTCCCTGCTGGTCAAGAGTTCTGGCCGGTCAAGAGTCCCTGCTGGTCAAGAGTTCTCGGTCGGTCCGAGTCCTCGGTTGGTCAAGAGTCCTCGGTCGGTCGGTAGTCCCTCGGTCGGTCAAGAGTTCTCGGTCGGTCAGTAGTCCTCGGTTGGTCAGTAGTTCTCGGTCGGTCAGTAGTCCTCGGTTGGTCAGTAGTTCTCGGTCGGTCAGTAGTCCTCGGTTGGTCAGTAGTCCTCGGTCGGTCAAGAGTTCTCGCTGGTCGTAGTCCTCGGTCCGTCAAGAGTCCTCGGTCGGGTCAAGAGTCCTCGGTCGGTCAAGAGTCCTCGGTCGGCCGACTCGGTCGGTCGGTAGTTCTTGGTCGGTCAAGAGTTCTCTCGGTCAGAGTCCTTGGTCGGTAGTTCTCGGTCGCCCAGTCCTCGGTCGGTAGTTCGGTCGGTCGAGAGTTCTCGGCCGGTCAAGAGTTCTCGGTCGGTAGTCCTCGGTTGGTCGGTAGTCCCCGGTCGGTCAAGAGTTCTCGGTCGGTCAAGAGTCCTCGGCCGTCAGAGTCCTCGGCTGGTCGGTAGTTCTTGCCGGTCAAGAGTCCTCTTGGTCGGTAGTTCTCGGTCAAGAGTTCTCGGTCGGTCAGTAGTCCTCGGTTGGTCGGTAGTCCTCGGTCGGTCAGTAGTCCTCGGTCGGTAGTTCTCGGTTGGTCGGTAGTTCTCGGCCGTCGGTCAAGAGTTCTCGGTCAAGAGTCCCTGCTGGTCGGTAGTCCTCGGCCGGTCAAGTGCTCCGCTGGTCGCAGTCCTCGGTCCGCAGAGTCCTCGGTCAAGGTCAGTCCTCGGTCGGTCAAGAGTCCTCGGTGGTCAGAGTCCTCGGTCGGTCAAGAGTCCTCGGTCGGTCGGTAGTTCTGGTCGGTCAAGAGTCCCTGCTGGTCGGTAGTCCTCGGTCAAGAGTTCTCGGTCGGTCCGTAGTCCCTGGCCGCAAGAGTCCTCGGTCGGTCGGTAGTTCTCGGTTGGTCGGTAGTTCTCGGTCGATCAGTAGTCCTTGGTCGGTCGGTAGTACTTGGTTGGTCAGTAGTCCTCGGTTGGTCGGTAGTCCTCGGTCGGTCAGTAGTCCTCGGTCGTCAAGAGTCCTCGGTCAAGAGTCCCTGCTGGTCGGTAGTCCTCGGTTGGTCGGTAGTCCTCGGGTCAGGTTCTCTGGTCAAGAGTCCTCGGTCCGTCAAGAGTCCTCTCGGTCAAGAGTCCTCGGTCGGTCAAGAGTCCCTGTCGGTCAAGACCCCTCGGTCGGTAGTTCTTGGTCGGTCAGTAGTTCTCGGTCGGTCAGTAGTCCTTGGTCGGTCGGTAGTTCTCGGTCGGTAGTCCTCGGTCGGTCGGTAGTTCTCGGTCGGTCAGTAGTTCCCTGGTCGAAGAGTTCTCGGTTGGTCAAGAGTCCCCTGCTGGTCGGTAGTCCCTGGTCGGTCAAGAGTTCCTCGGTCGGTCAAGAGTCCTCGGTCGGTCAAGAGTCCTCGGTTGGTCGGTAGTTCTCCGGTCAAGAGTCCTGGGTCGGTAGTTCTCGGTCGGTCAGAGTTCTCGTCGGTCAAGAGTCCTCGGTTGGTCGGTAGTCCCTCCGGTCAAGAGTCCTCGGTCGGTAGTTCTGCTGGTCGGTAGTTCTCGGGTCAAGAGTTCTCGGCCTGGCCAAGAGTCCTCGCTGGTCGGTAGTCCTCGGTCGGTCAAGAGTCTCCGCTGGTCAAGAGTCCCTCGGTCGGTCGGTCAAGAGTCCCCTGGCCACAAGAGTCCTCGGTTGGTCAAGAGTCCTCGCCGGGTCAAGAGTCCCCGGCCTGGTCGGTAGTTCTTGGTCGGTCAGTAGTCCTCGGTTGGTCGGTAGTCCTCGGTCGGTCAGTAGTTCTCGGTCGGTCCGTAGTCCTCGGTCGGTCAGTAGTCCTCGGTCGGTCGGTAGTTCTCGGTTGGTCGGTAGTTCTCGGTCGATCAGTAGTCCTTGGTCGGTCGGTAGTACTTGGTTGGTCAGTAGTCCTCGGTTGGTCGGTAGTCCTCGGTCGGTCAGTAGTCCTCGGTCGGTCAGTAGTCCTCGGTCGGTCAGTAGTCCTCGGTCGGTCAGTAGTCCTTGGTCGGTCGGTAGTTCTCGGTCGGTAGTCCTCGGTCGGTCGGTACTTGGTTGGTCAAGTCCTCGGTTGGTCGGTAGTCCTCGGTCGGTCAAGAGTGCTGGCCGGTCAGTCCCTGGTCGGTCAAGAGTCCTCGGTCAAGAGTCCTCGGTTGGTCAAGAGTCCTCGGTCGGTCAAGAGTCCCCACGGTCGGTAGTTCTTGGTCGGTCAAGAGTTCTCGGTGGTCAAGAGTCCTTGGTCGGTCGGTAGTTCTCGGTCGGTAGTCCTCGGCCGGTAGGTTCTCCGGTCAAGAGTTCTCGGTCGGTCAAGAGTCTCGGTTGGTCGGTAGTCCTCGGCCGGTCAAGAGTTCCTCGGTCGGTCAAGAGTCCTCGGTCCGGCCAAGAGTCCTCGGTTGGTCAAGAGTTCTCGGTCGGTCAAGAGTCCTCGGTTGGTCAAGAGTCCTCGGTCAAGAGTCCCTACGTCGGTAGTTCTCGGTTGGTCGGTAGTTCTGGCCGATCAAGAGTCCTTGGTCGGTCGGTAGTACTTGGTTGGTCAAGAGTGCCGGTCGGTCAAGAGTCCTCGGTCGGTCAAGAGTCCTCGGTCGGTAGTCCTCGGTTGGTCAAGAGTTCTCGGTCGATCAAGAGTCCCTGGCCACGGTCAAGAGTCCTCGGCCGGTCAAGAGTCCTCGGTCGGTCGGTTGTCCTCGGTCGGTCAAAGTAGTTCTCGGTCGGTCACGGTCGGTAGTACTTGGTTGGTCAAGAGTTCGGTCGGCCGGAGTCCTCGGTCGGTCAAGAGTCCCTCGGTCAAGAGTCCTCGGTCGATCGGTAGTCCTCGGTCGGTCGGTAGTCCTCGGTCGGTCGGTAGTCCTCGGTCGGTCGGTAGTTCTCGGTCGGTCAGTAGTCCTCGGTCGGTCGGTAGTACTTGGTTGGTCAGTAGTTCTCGGTCCGTCAGTAGTCCTCGGTTGGTCAGTAGTTCTCGGTCGGTCAGTAATGATTGTGGTGTTGTTTGTTTGCATGTATGCTGATAACGGTGATAGTTGCGATTGTGTGACGCCGAGAAGAAGGAAGCACCATGTTATTCTTATTATTGTTATTATTGTTATTCTGGTTATCTAACACCGTCAAGGGACATACCTCTGGTCACAGGCAAGCCACCATTCCTGAACTCCTATAGCAACCTACTTCTGTTTATCAGTTGTTTTGTATCTCGCTTATAAATTTCATGATCACAGGCATGGTTTGTTTCAAATAAAAGTGCGTGAGTAACTTGGCTCCTCCAAGTTATGGATGAGTGTCCACTAGGACACCTACCCTATTTACACCTACTTTTACCCCTTAGAACGAGGCTAAGATGATTAGCATCTTCCCTCTTGGAACCCACGGATTTTCAATACTAAAACTATTTTGGGTTTTACCCTACTACAAAGTTTTCAAAATAAAACCCTTGGAAAGAGGCATCGTTCTGAGTGGAGTTTTCACTAGAGGAGATATGAGGAGGATAAAGAGAAAGTCAAATTAAGGAAAGAGAAGGAAAGGGGCAGTCGAGTATTTTACCGGAACAATTTTATCCGTGCAACCACATTACCCTGGGTGGGACTCAGGTCTAGCTCGTAGTTTGTCCTCCTTAGTATGGGCTACGCCATAACGCGTAGAAATGGGTTAGAGTCCCCGAAAGCCGGTTCCTTTCCACTTAGGGGGTCTTCGTTCCCGGAGAGGTTCCATTTAACTCCTCAGAGTCGGCTAAAACTATGGAGCTCCCACGAACGGTACCATGTTAAGGAAGTATGGATGGGAGTGGATAAAGGATGCACAAGTAGGGAGATTCAGACTTGGGAAGTCAGGTACACGTCCCGGGGGAACTAAGCAACCATAGGGAAAGTACCTATACTAGGGACAGCAAATGAATAGTTAGGTTCGATTATCCGTACCCCCGTCTACAGTGTGTAGAGGGCCGTGGTTGTATCCAAGCGGATGTATTGATTCCTTTGGGTAAAGTGCACAAACTCTACAAAGTCTAATCTATTCGAATAGCCATGTCCGCGGTCAAGGACGGTTGGAAAGGTGATTGTTTTGAGTACTAGGAGATATGTTGAGATGATTGAAAAGGATGTGACTTGGTCACGAGGAAGGATGAGAAAAGGTTTTTGCTTTGATTAGTGATGGTCGAAGATGTTTAAAAAGGGTTTTACTACCAAAAATGTTTTAAATCTTTTTAACAAGGATGTGGATATGTCCAGGTTTTCAAAAAGGAGGCATATTTTACAAAAAATCTTCTTCAACAAAGATATATAGATGCCAATGTAGGTCTTTCAAAAGCAACTATATATAGAGCTTTTCTCGCCACAGCCCGATATGCATTATCTTTGTTACCTTGTCTCGATGGTTTGCGAGTGCATTCAAAGTACTTACCGGCATTGTCCCTGGCTATTTACTTGGCCAGATTGCAGATGTTAAGAAGCGGCGAAGGTGTTGACGTCTATGCGAGCTAGGACGTCTTCCCAGTCAGTTGCTTGTAGGTTAAGGCACGAGCTCTGCGCTAAAGACTTCCACTATTTGTGATGTATTTGCCATAATGGACCCTTTGTAAGTTTTTGTACTCGTTACTTTATGGATGTTGTAATGATACTAGTCGGTTATGCTCACGGCTCACTGATCATGGGAACGTGAATTGTATGCATAACGGGTATTCTCGGACCGTAAATCCGGGGTACCAGATGATTTTGATGATGAAAATGTTAAGGCATGAGCCTTATCCCTTTATAAAACTGATGGTTGTCTAGATGCGATACCATTCCAATTTACCGTAAAACCACAATACCCGAAATTTGGGTAGGGCTTGACTGGAAATTTATATACCTTAGTACGGGTTCCCTTGCGACCAAGGTCTGAGCTGAGGCTAGCTTTTAAAGATTGTCCACCTGTGTAGTACCCAAGATGACAGTTGGTCATGGTTGGGAGGCCAAACTCACAGGAGAGGTGCCTATACTAGAGCGTGTAATTGAAAGGTTAGGATTGATTATCCGCATACTGAGTATGGTGAATTCAGGATTTGTTCTAGACGGATGTATCGAATGTTGTGGTGAAAGTGTACCATCTCTGCAGAGTGTCAAACTATTCGAATAGCCGCGTCCACGGTTATGGACAGTTGGAGTGGCCATTCTGTTTCGTCGTCAGATGTTTTTAAAATGACTTATGAAATGATTTATGACTTCGACTTGACCACAACAGAGTTGTGACATGAAATTCAAGTTCCCACTTAGGTGTTATCAAACTTTCAACTATCTTTCTTTGCTTCTGAACTCAGTAGAGGTAAATCTGGCTTTTTGAAAAATAACCCTAGAGCTTAATACTTCCTATTCCAAAAACCACTTCACTTGTTAGTACTAGTTTGCGAGTACTTAAAGAGTACTCATGGCTTTGTCCCTGGCTATTCCCGTGGCCAGACTATGAAGAGGACTATCAGGAAGATGGACAGCAGGAAGGTTATGACAACTAGGATCATCTCCCATCGTCATCATTGCCTGTGACCATGAAAATGGAGCTTCGCCCATGCTACCGTTATTATTATGTTATTCCGCTGCTTGAATTGTACTAAGACTGGATCATGAGATCCTTTATTTGTGTAAGACCTTATGTATGGGTTGTAATGGATGATGTACTATGATATCCAATCTGTTATGTCTCGCAAAAATGGTAATCCTGGGATTGCGATGTATGGCATAACAGGCATCTGGGATTAAAAATCTGGGTGTTGACAATTTGTGTCAAGTAGTTTGTTATCAAACTAGGTGTGGTTCACAGCGTGCTAGTACTTTTAAGATATATTGTACGAGAATTATCGACATAGTTTAATCCCAAGGGAACTAAAGTTCTCACCAAAGGACAAAATTTATACAAAGCCATCTCATTAGAGAATGAGTGATGCGTAGAGATGCAAAGACATGCAATTACACATGGACCTGAAAAGTGTCGGATTCAAAGATCGGTTGACCACTAGCAATCATGTAAATACAACACCGGAAAGCCATAGGTGTTAAATGCGCAAAAGGTTTAAAACTAGATTATTGACTCTAGTGCAAGTGGGAGACTGTTGGAGATATGCCCAAGAGACAATAATAAAATGGTTATTATCATATCTTTATGTTTATGATAATGTTTACATCCCATGCTATAATTATATTAACCGGAAACATTAATACTTGTGTGATTTGTAAACATGTAAGAGTCCCTAGTAAAGCCTCTTGTTAAACTAGCTTGTTGGTTAATTGATGATCATCGTTTCCTGATTATGAACATTGAGATGTTATTAACAACAAGGTCATATCATTAGGAGAATGATGTGATGAACATACTTCTATAGTTAAGTGTAGCATAAGATCAATTCATTCAAATAGTTCACTTGCTATAAGCTTTTAAATACATAGTAACCTAAATCCTTCGACCATGAGATCATGTTAATCACCATCACCAGATGGATGCTTTGATGGCATCAAACACCACTTCATAACTGGGTGGTTATAAAGGTGACATTGAGTTTTTTGAAAGTATGTGTTAAGGCACATGGATCAAGAGTGGGATTTGTCCATCCATATGATAGATAGATATACTTTGGGCCCTCTCGGTGGAATGCCATCCAATTAGCTTGCAAGCATGTGACTGGCTCACAAGGGATCACATATCATAGGAACGAGTAAAGAGTACTTATGAGTAACGTGGTTGAACTAGGTATGCCGAGATACCGACGATCAAACCTCGGATAAGTAAAATATCGCGAGACAAAGGGAAATTGGTATTGTATGTAAATGGTTCATTCGATCATGAAGTAATCGTAGAAATATGTGGGAGCCATATTAATTTCCAGATTCCTCTATTGGTTATTGATCGGAGAAGAGTCTCAATCATGTCTGCATAATTCACGAACCGTAGGGAGACACACTTAAGGATTCGAAGTTGTTTAGTAGATATGGAATGTGAGTATAGAGACCGAATGTTGTTCGGAGTAATGGATTGGATCCGGGACATCACGAGGCCATCCGAAATGGTCCAGAGAATAAGATTTATATAAGGAAAGTCCAATTTCGGAGTTCGGGAATGGTTTCGGTGTTTTCACCAGAATGTTCTAGAAGGGTCTAGAAGGTCCACCGATCCGGAGTGGGAAGGGTACATGTATGTGTCATGACAAAGTGGAATGGTTGCATCATGTCCTAGGTCACTTGGCTGGGCAATGGGAAGAGATAAATCAAACTCTAGTTTGAAAGTCAAACGCCAATTTGAAAAAGTCAAATCCCAACATGGTTGCCTAGTGGAGGGAGAGAAGGAATCCCACTTAGGGAACGATTCCCTCCCTTGCCGCCGGCCACAAGGTGGAGTTGGGGGAGGGCGCCTCTTCCCCCAAACCGCCTCTCCCTTTCATAAATAGAGGGGAGGGGCGCCCCCTTGCCCCGCTGGAAACCCTAGGTTGGCTGCCGCCCCCTCTCTAGTTGCAATGATCTAGATCTCCTCTAAATAGCCGCTGCCTAGCTAATCCCTAGCCGGGCTACCTCCACCCCTCTAAAATCTAGATCGCCGAGGCTCTCTACTCCACCATACTGCCTGCTTAGGCGAAGCCCTGCGGATTTCCCCTCTACTTCCGACAACATGTTGTCGTGCTGCCGGAATCGCGAGGAGAGATCTGCAACCTCCGCTGCCTGCTGGAACAAGGGAGAGGAAGGTCTTCATTGAGTACCGACGCAGGACCGATCGCGTAAGGCGCCGCCGAATGCGACGCCGGAAGGATCGTCTACGCGATCTTGAGATCGTTAAGTGAACGACTACATCACCCACAAGAATCCGATCTCGTTAATCGCTTTGGATCTTTGAGGGTTAGTACTCTATCGACTCGTTGTTCCAATCTAATAGATAGATCTTGGTTTGTATGTGTTCATGTGATAATTTTTTTTTGATTTCCATGCTACGAACCCCTACATATTCAAGGCATAAGAAGAGTTGGTCTCATTTTTCATAGGTCTTCCTCAACTCTTCTTAGTGCATGTTTTGATGCAGAGTGAAAGGTGACTGAGATGACATACGCTTCACTGGTGGATTTGCTATATTTTTGGTCCAAATCTGTAACTACCTCGGTGAATTACGCTCCTAGTTACAAGCCTGGATGAGCGGAAATGGTTGAAATAGTACGGTGGGGCCCAAATGCCACTCACAGGTAGACCTTTCGGCCGTCCCAACCATTTCCACACATCGGGACAAGAACGGGCGGCGTAATCGGCAGGCGAAGGGATCAACTACATACACAAATGAGTATGTATGCAAGCCACCATACAACAGTACATCAGAGCCATTCCATCTAAAAAGAAAGGAAATATAGCAACGCCATACGGCAAGATTCCAAATATCCTAGATAAATATAATAGTTTAGGATAGCTCCTCATACATCAAACATCAGAGTATCAGGCGGAAGCGGCAAACAAGATCCGAGTACGGATAAGAAGCAAATCAGCATAAGATGCCCCATAAATAAGCACATCCCGCCCACAGATCTGACGGATCCCGCTCCGGAATCTCTACACCGAATGTTCGTTGCCCACATCGTCTCCTCCACCCAAGATCCATCTTGTGAGTGTACCGCTCATCTGAATCAAACAATTTATCGTGTGAGACCCTAGGTACTCAGAAGTCTTTATGCCTCTAAAGGGACATAACCTGGGTGACGAATTGCAGCAAAGATAAACCCTAACAATTCTATAGATACCGCTAACCATCCGCCTCACCAATGATAGACGGATGTCCGTGAATTAATGACAACAGTTATAAGAATATCAGATCCATCCTCCTCCTCGCTACCAATGAGGAAGCGGACGAACAACCTCCCATCCGCTTGGCGTTTTATTATCCATTCCATGAGTGTTGCACTAGTTACTAGTCTTGCTTAGTCAAATTTAAAGTGGTACTTTAGTTATGCTTGTCTATGATCGAGAACCGTGCTCCAAGTCGCCCATAACATGACACGGCTTTCAGAAGTTTTACCTAGGGTGCACAAATAGCAACACACACTCGATCAACCTCGAAAACCAAATCAAAACCCAACGAGGCCTTCACGACAAAGCAATCACAGATTCAGAAATATTTCAGGGCCACCCCATTGAGTACACCCAACGGTTAGCCGACCGAGACGGACTCAAGGTTTGGGTGGACGGTCAGAACGATCGGGAACCCAAAACTGGCTTATCGATACCGCAAATCGTGTCCCGATCCTAATAGTACAGTGCTCCTCGCACAATCGTAATAAAGCAAAGAAGCATGGCATAAGTACAGGATAGTAAATAAAACCTCAAACTAGTTTGTGGCCCCAAGAAATAAGATCAATCAAGCTCGCTTAGGGGTCCCATAAGCCTCCCGGATGTGGATAGCGAATATTCAAGGAACAGGAATCAAGTACTGGGTCCTACGGACACAAGTGAGCAGGAAAACCAAATAGCGTATATTGCTCACCGTGCCACTTTCATTAGTTATCCCATTACTACTCAAAGTTAAGTTGTTTAGGTACCTCGTTATCCATCGACTCACATACCCTACACATGTTGTTCTCGACTGCATGGCTCAAACAACTCCTGTAGTAATGGCTCATGGGATGGAGGAACAAGCTTGGTGGGTTTAAAAGTAAAGGCTATGCAATACTTGGGATTCAGTTTAATGCAATCGCGACTCAATGATGCAAGAATAAGATAGAGGCAATAGGTACTGTATGTATGCAAGCATGTGGTAGTGCTTGCCTCAGGCTTGAAGCGAGAGAAGGATCCGGTAGTGCTCCTGGGTTTCTTAATATATCCCCTGCTCAGTGTCTATTCGAAGAAGAACCAAACAAACAAGGGCCAACATAAATAAAGTGCACAAGCATAGGAATAAAAATGCAACAAGCAAACAATCATGCCATGATGAATGATGCACAATTTGCATGGCAATAAAGTAGCATGGCATGGGTGAGGTGTGGAACACAAGAATAAAGCACTTTGTTAAATTATTTAGACATGTTTTACTCCCATAAACAGTTCTGATTATTCAATATTTATATGATGCATGCTGCAAAACAGATCAAGGAATGCATAAACAGAAAGGTCTCGTCGAGCTAATCATTTTAGACATATCATTTATCAAATTTGGAGTTATAAATCAAAAGTTATTAATTAATTAAGAAAGGGCATTTTATTGTAATTTTAAGCAACTTGAAAATTAAAGTGTTCAAAATATATTTTGGGTAGCTTATTTGAAATCCTCACATTTTTCTAATTTCAAAACATATATTATTTACATGATTTGAATTTATGAATTTAAATCAATATTATAGTCAAAGTTAGTCAAATTGGGTCAAAGTCAAAGGTTTGACTAGATATAGTTGACTTAGAAAATATTTGAATTAAGTTTTGAATTAACATTCAAAATTGATTAATATTTCATATGGAGAGTTTCTGCAAATTCAAATTCATTTGAAAGATATGAACTAAATTAGATATATTCAATTTCTGGAATTTTATTCAGTGAGGAAAATACCCCGAGACTTTTTGCACCAAGGGAAAGCTAGCCACGGTCACTAACGCACGGGACCACGGCGCTGACTTGGCCTGAGCTAGCGCGGCATGAGGGGGTGACAAGTGGCGGTGTGAGGGACTGCGGGTTGATACGAGAAAAACTGAGGGGTCAAAATAGAAAGACGTCCAGGAGGGTTTGATACGGACTGATGAAACTGAATGTGGTTTTGCGAGAATAGCTAGCTCGGGCTGATCTTTGGAGATCGATGTCGAGCAAAAGGATGGGAATTTCGCAAGGACGCAAAAATGAAAGATGTAGAGAGATGATAAGGCTACAACTTTCGTCTAGGGGTCATAGCCGGATCTTGGCTGCAGCGGTGGGGAAACGGTGATGAACAGAAGCCGAGATGTTGATCGTTAACTGACGGACGAACTGCCGTATACTAGCAAGATCCGGCTGACTTCGGCGGACAAATCCGGGAGATCGAGAGGTCCGATAGAAGTAATTCCTTTTGGAACGGAAAGATGGGTTAACGGAGAAGAGACCAGGGTGTTGGTGATCACCGGTTTGGGACGAAGGTGGCCGGAAAACAGGGCGGAATGGTGGCGTCGAGCTGCAGTGCTACTGCCTGCAAAGGCGCACGGGCTGCAGCGAGTGTGGCCGGAGGTGAGGCCAGGGATGCAAGGGGCGAGGGAGCCAGGGCAGGGGAGAACGGAACTCACCTCGCGCGCGGGTTTGGCCGAGCCAGTCCGGCGAGCAGCTTTGACCTAGACACGTCGGGTTCAGCTCATGAAATCTGCAGCGAACAACACTGTCAGTACTGTTCTGAACCTTGGTGTGGTTCGCGTCAGAGACAGGGTGGACACAGGAAGGAGCGGGGCTTCTGATGTCGAACAACGATGGGGAAGAAGGGGAATCAGAGCGGGGCCTCACCGGAAGGTCGTGATCGTGCTTGACGCGGTCGGAGGAGGACTAGGGCAGCCGGAATCGACCATGAACGACGGTGGCCAAAGCTATTGTTGAGGACGATTCCATCGCGTGCGAAGGCTCCCATCTCGATTCCTTCCGCCAGGGCAAAGAGGAGGATCTGACGGAGACGGGGCCGTGATCATCTCGGCTTGAGGGCGACCATGGAAGCAGGGCATCGGTGAGGTCATGCTCGGTTTCCCCTCTGGTTTGGGAGAACTCGAAGAGAAGGGAGGGAGGCAGATAGCAAGGAACCGGCGGCGTGGGAAAGGGATAAAGGGAGAAGCTAGGGTTCCAAGGCTCGAACTGGGGAAGGATAAGAAGGGCAGGTGGTGACGCGGCTGACGGGAGGCGACGGCCACCTGCTTCCTTCCGTGAGCTGCAGAGAGGGGGGAGGCCGACAGAGGAAGAGGAACAGAAGACGACGTCGGGGTGAAGGGGTACTGGGCCACTGATGGCATGATACGGGCCGGCCCAAGAGGGAGGGAGAGGGATCTGGCCGGGCTTTGGTTGGGTCCAAAAGGGAAGACCTTTCCTTTTTGTTATTAGGTGTTTCATTTAGGTATTTTTATTTATTTCTTTTTAGAAGAAACCATCTTAGACTCATTTGAAATTTTGTAGAGATTTTATGTATGGAGCTGGAAGCCTTTTAAAATAGAGACTAGAGGGAGATAGGGGGTAGGCTCGGGTAGATGCTAGGGTTTGGATAGAGAGGGGTATGGTGATTAGATTAGAGAGGGAGATGGGAGAGGTGTTTGGGGTAAGGGCTGGTTTGGTGGTTAGGGTTTACTCAAGCCCCCAAGCAAGATCATGCATGAACAGGAGGGGAGCAGGGTGTGATGTAGATAGGGAGATGTGAGAGAGGCTTGATGGCCACATGGCAAGGGTACACCAACAAGGTGGAAAGGTTGAGAGAGAAGAGAGAGATCAAAAGAGATAAAGCACCCAAAAATCTAGGTAAAACCAAAGAGTGTAAAGGGGTGATGATTGCATGGCCCATGCATAAACATTAATGCTAGGTTTTATCTTGTGAAAACAAAATAAATATCCATGCATTGATACATATACATTCCAAAATATGGAATAAAGCCAAGCTAAAAGAATTAAAAGGATGCCCCATGTGGAGTAGATGGAGATGACCATATTTGAAAAAGAATGGGACATGCTAGTGTGTATATTCCACTAGATGTTTAATAGTCTCAAAAATATCCCAACATGAGCATAAATCCATAATAATCCATATGAAAGCTAGGAAAAGGAGTACTACTCATAATGCATGCAAAGGTGGCTCCACATATCAATAATGTGAAAACAACATGATGCTAATATGAGAGCCTGTGGAAAATAGAATTTGGATCCATCCCAACCCACATGAGCTAGAGGTAAAACCCAATAAAGTGCAAAGCTCATATTTAGTTGGATGGTGGAATTATAAGGTGGTGACAGGGAAAGGTGATGGAGTTGAATAAAAGATATGCCCCCAACTCAACTTGGGCATTTAAACAATATATCAATAACCAAATACAATATCAAGAGGCAAATACAATTAACAATGCATATGAGAGAAGAACCAAACCAAAAAGGGTTTTATATGATGCTCAAATGCAAGGTGGCATGATGACATGAGCATGATATAATTATGATGCAACAATTATGTATATGAAGTAGCCATTATATAGACTAGGCTAGTAGCATTGCAATTGTTAGACAATTGGGATGGTACAAAATCTTATCTCTTGGAGTGCTAGAAAACAACCTACTATTTCACGCTCCAGCACTGAGGCTGAATACAAAGCGCTTGCCAATGCCATAGCTAAGTTTATTTGGGTTGACCTTAAAAGAAAATCCATGTTTATGGTGTGATAACCTTGGTGTCACCAACTTGTCTGCTAGCCTAGTTTTTCATGCTCGTACTAAAGAGATTGATTTTTTTTTTGACAAAGAATGGGTCGCTAGCAAGCAACTTTATGTAATGTTTATTTATAGTAAGGACCAGATTGTTGATGGCTTTACTAAAACCTTATATTCGAAAAAACTAGATGAGTTCGAGCGTAATCTAAACCTCTCCCAGGTTAAGATTAAGAGGGGGTATTAGTGATGTAATATCAATTCGTATACGAGATGTTGTAGTACACCATGGTATACATATCCAACCTTGTACAAGCCATACGATGGGCTTTTCGTATATATGTAGAGGCCGGGTGTAATACTTAAAACTCTTTAAGTAATAAAAACTCTTTTATGAGGAAAAAGTAAGATCTGAAAAGGACTTTTGTATACCTTGTATGCAATGTTTGCAAGTTTAAGCGAGCTGTAAATAATGTATTAGGTGTGTCATCTACGGCTTCAGAGTGAGTGGTTAGGAATAAATGATAGACAAATGTTCATGATCATGCTATCGAGGAGAAACAAAGCCTATGCTCTGTGTCATTATTCTACTTTGTCTTCAACTTAGTTGTTAGCTCACATTTGCTTTGGTTTCCCAAGAGTTGTAAATTTTGGTGATACAAGTTGCAAGTGGATATTCTTTCTCGGTTATTTGCGTACCTTGTACTCCTAAGTGTGATGAAAAGTGTCTTCGGCTCCCGAGCTCCAGTGCTCACTACATTAAAAAAAAAACATAAAAGTCACATTTATAAAAATAATAATTTGGCACGTAGTCTATGGTGTATTCCACAAACATGCATGCTAAATTGCAACACAAAATTCTTTATATTGTGTGCTACATAAAAAGACAAAGTCTGATAAAGTTTGGGAATTTGAAAAATACATAGACCCACATTTGTTATTTTTCTGTATCTCAAAACATAAAGTATTTGAAATTAATATTTTGCACTCTTGTGGGAAAAATCAATGGCTACATCCAAATATTTTTTCAATTTTTTGAATCAAACAAATATGATTTTTGATTTATTAAATAAAGATATGATTTATGATTTTTTTAAATAAAGCAGGAGCACCGGTGGTCATGAGCCAGAAAAAATCCCCACTCCAAGAGTGAGCCATAAGTGTTACTTATTGTACTATATTTTTTAGTATTATTTAGTGTAATATATCCTTCTATTTACTTGATTATGTATAAGCATTTGTCCAATAAACACATTACCATGTTGGTACTTGATTTCTATTGTCATCATATCAAATGTAAATCTGTGCGAATTCAACGGGACCATGTCCCATACACACTGATTGGAGATTTTTAGCTCTCGAGCTCCAGTGCTCTTGCTACTTTAAAAAAATTAAAACATATTTGTGAGCTCTAAAAATATTAAAAAAAATATTTGGATGTAGCACATGAATTGTCCCACAAAATTTCAAATACTTTATATTCCGAGCTGTACAAAAATGACAAGAGTAGAGAGTGTAGATTTGTGCAAGTATATTTTGAAATGCCCAAATTTTATCAAATTTGTCATTTTTGTGTAGGCTAAAATACAAAGAATTTCACTTCGCGGTCTTGCATGCTTGTGGTATACAACGTTGATTATGTCTAGAACTTTTTTAAAGATATTTTTGAAACTATAAAATATCTTTTTTTAATGAAAAGAGCACTTGTGCTCGGGACCTAAAGACATTTTCCACCCCAAACCTAAAAGAAAATGATACCGTACCCCCGGGGAATCGCGCACTTCTATCCCCCATGTGGTTCCGTTCGCGTGCGTTCCGTGTTGATCCACCGGCTTTACTCGTTTTTTACGTGTTGCTTCCGTTCGCGTGCAAATGCAACCTGTGCCGCCCGCCCTCTCATCCATGCAGGTCGCGCCACACCTCCGCGCCGCCGCTTAGCAGGTCATGCCTTCGCGCCGACACGCCCTGCAGGTCGTGCCGCCCTTCCCACACCGCCAGTGCCCTCAGTTCTCTCTGCAACATCCCCCATCGGCTCTCCTCTGCGCCTACATGAGCTTCGGCTCCTCATCCTCCGGCCTCGTCGAGATTTGCTACATTCAATCGACGACAATACTATATGTGATTTGCGACGGTGCTACAAGAGGCGTCGAGTTTTAATACTAGTGGTAAGGCCACCGACACTGCTATGTAAATCGTCGAGATTTGCTACGTGCAGTCGACGACGGTGCTACATGTGGTCGGCGATAGTGCTACAAGCGGCGTCGAGTTTTGCTACAAGGTCTGCGACAGTGCTACAAGTTGGAGTTGGGTTTGCTACCCGGTGAAAGTCTCCGGCGAAGTCTTTTTTTTTGCTAAAAATGTTAAACTTTTTTGCTACATCTCTTTTCTAGTTTTGCTATAATAGCGCAAAGTTTCTGCTACAATGTCTCCGGCGAGGTCTCCCGACGAAAATTTCTGGCAAATTCAGGTTTTGCTACGTTAGAACACACCTTTTGCTACAAAGTGTTCGGTGAGGTTTCCGGTGAAACTCCGGCGAGGTCTCCGACAAGATCTGTCTTTTTATTTTGTCTCCTGAACAAACCGTTTTTTTGCTACATGTAATAAAAGTGAAACTATTTATAGCACAAATGATATATTTATAGTAAAAGCGGGATTTGGGGCATTTTTGATGGACACGTGACCGGGATGCCGCACTGTCCTAACCTGAATCTAGTGTAAGGAATAACCCCGATCCCAAGACAAAGACATACTACGTGCCGGGTCATCCAATCCAATTATCCCAATTTCATGCTTTCTTCGTTTTCCCATCCACGACATTAATGTTTTTCTTGGACCAACAACATGTGCTTTCTTCGCCGAGTCGCCAAGGCTGATCGAGCAACTGCAAATACCGACAGCATGGATATGTGTGGATTTAGAGCTCCCACTTGGCCATTGCCTTGCCGTCTTGGTACCGATCTCTCTGAGAGGCACAAACCGTTCGAAGGTACTCCCTCCGTTTTAAAATGTTTTACTTTTGTGAATAAAATGTATCTAGACTTTTTTTAGTGTATAGATTCACTCAAGTTTGAAATGAACCTACACACTAAAACAAGTCTAGATACATTCTCTAAGAGTCTAAAACATCTTATATTTTGAAACGAAGGGAGTACCTGGCTAGCTCCGACGCGTCGCAAACCATTCGAAGGTATCTGCAAATCATTCATCAACAACGGTAGTGTGCATAGACCAGTGAGTGATTGCTCATCATCGCCGTACCATGGAGCATTTGAGCCTTATATAGGAGAATTACGGTGTGGTTCCTGGGTGCTATACACCCCTATACCTGGAAAAATTAAAAAAATTCAAAAAAGTTAAACTTTTTTGAAAATCAAAGTTGACCAGGTATGTTACTTGTATAAAAATATTTTCCTTAGAAATTACTTTTATTGCATCCTGGGTAAAAAAAAAAATTCAAAATGCTCCATGATCGGTTACTGTTCACCTTTGATTCGTTATATTTTTTATTATTTTGCCCTAAAGACCATGTGAATCATTTACTTTCTAAATATTTTTATACGAGTAGCATACATGGTCATCTTTGATTTTCATTTTTTTAATTTTTTTAACCTTTCTTTAATTATTATTTTATTTTTCCAAATATGGGGGCGTGTAGCACCCGAGAGCCAAAAGTCCGCGTTACTTATATAACAGTTACCTATGGCTTCGTCGCCCACCGTCCCGCTCGTCGCCCACCATCCTCGAAATAGTATTTTGTCCCGCTATATTAATATAGCCACTCGGCCGAATAGGAAACAAGGTGATGGGAAGACCCTTTACAAAGCAGATCAAAATAAAAACAAGAAAAAAACAGGAGAGGCCAACACTTGTTACAACGGACAACGAGCCGAGACCGGGGGTGAACCGGGGCTCCAAGACGAGGCCCCAAGAGGGTAACGACGCACCGCGCCGCCGCCGCCGAGACCAAAGGTCAAGGGTTTTCACCCGGAGCCCTAGCAGAGAAGGCAACCCCATGGCGATGCCCTAGCAGAGGGTAACAGTACCTGCAGGCATCGCCGTGTTGGTGCCGAAGCACTGAATTTTCACCCGGAAAAACCTTCGAGCCGCTCCACGGCGACCGCTCGCGTCCGCTCTCTCCGAGAGAGACCTCCGACACATGATTTAGGAGCTGCTGGAGCCCAGACTCCATCAACACCAAAGTCCCCCAACATCCGCTCCTCACCATCCACATGAGAGAACATAGGAACCACCACCACTGCCACCTCGCTAGATGAAGAGACGCCCACTGTCCACCTTCCAAGGCCACCGCCCCGGCTTCCATGAACTCGAAATAACGGCTCTGGACAACGTCACATCACACAACCGGCGAGAAGGCCAGTGGCAAAACTCAGAGTTATAGTCCTCGAGCCACGCGGCAGCCTAGGGGAGGGGATCTACCCTCCGCCACCTTGCGGTGAGAGCCGTCCGAAAGCGCAGCGGTGCAAACTGGGCCGGGATCGGGCCGGATCAGGCCTGGCTAGGCCCAGATCTGGCCCGGATCAGTCCTAGATCGGGTCCCGTCGATTCCGCCACCACGCTGCTGCAACCAGATCACCTCGTTGCCGACAAACCGCATCCCGAGTCGAGCCACCCACCGCCGCCACTGCACAGGTCGCGCCGCCATGCACCGTCGTCGGCCATCCGCCACCGCGCAACCGCTGCAGCGCCTCTCGAGACCGGCGCCACTCGCGGCCCACGCCATCGCCAGGGGAGGCCCCGTTGCAGTGCCACATGCGCCGCCACCGGTCGAGCCCGCCGTCACCATAGAAGCACACCGCCGCCAACAGATCCCTCTCGCGATGGAGCTCCGCGCCTGTAGAAGCGGTCCGCTGGCCGGCACCGGGGACGGCACGGCGACGGCAGGGGAGGAGGAGGGTGGGGCGACGGAGCGCTAGGGTTGCGTCTCAGTCGCCCACGCGGGGGGCGCCGCGAGACATGGGTGGGTGGGGGAGGGTTGCGAAAACATGTACTTATCATCTGCTCTGATCAATGTTTCCATGCCTGCATCAGTCTGTTTGGTATAATCTTGATATATGTATCAGCATGTTTATTTTTGTATCTGCATTTAGCTACTCGTGTCAAGTATAGGTGTGCAGACGTGCGTGTGATGCGCACGAGCCGATGGTTCAGCTGGAGTGCATGCATGGCGAGACCCAACATGCTGTGTCATGTGTGTGGCCTGCTTAAAAAGGCAGTGTAAGCATGTTTATTTTTGGTCAAGATAAATACAAAGAGAAGAAAACTCGTTGGCTGTGTGAAACAGCACGCACGAGAACCAAATCACCGTGTATCTGTGTGTTGTGCGACACAAACAATAGAGCTAGCTAGCTACGTGAGTTGAGAGGTTCAACTCTCTCACAGTCTACTGTACCGGTGTCATAGATTTGCTCTGTATAGAACTACTGGCCTACTTCTTGCAAATTGAAAGATCTTGGAAAAGTCAATGCTGGGTTTCGATCTCAGCTTGGGTTTCATCATTTTCCATGGAGATTGAGTCCGTGCAATCTTTTCCCATGATTGACTTGACCGTCATCAATTGTATACCTCTTTTCCCATGATAATAACAGAGTCCGGTACCCGCGCAGTGCCTCCAAGCAACACTCCCCTATCCATACCACGCCCGCCATGGTAATACGTACGGTGTAGATCATCACATCCCGTCGACGTCCCTATAAATACCAGGCACCAGTACACTTGTAACCATCAGCCATAGCCAATCAATCATTCCTGTGTAGTGACTTGCCAGATACGAGTACTAGCTAGAGATTAACGACGATGGGGAAGAAGAGCCACCTGTGTTGCTGGTTCTCGCTTCTGCTGCTGCTGCTTGCTGGGTTAGCATCCGCCCATCAGGTCCTGTTTCAGGTACGTACGCATTTCGATTTGATCTCAAGATTTTGCTTCTGTGGGGATGAGAATCTAAGCTCAAAAGCTCAATTAACCGTGAGATATGGGTGCTTGTCCATGGCGTCTTGCTTGCTGCAGGGCTTCAACTGGGAGTCGTGGAAGCAGAGCGGCGGGTGGTACAACATGATGATGGGGAAGGTCGACGACATCGCCGCCGCCGGAGTCACCCACGTCTGGCTGCCGCCGCCCTCCCACTCCGTCTCCAACCAAGGTCCTGTCCTCCTCCTACCCGCTAAATCCATTCCTGTCTCAACATTTGGCATCCATAAGGGGAAATAAAATTAGTGTGGAATCATGGAAGCGTGGAGTGGACAACATGCTAACTTTGATTGCGACGTGCAGCTGTATAATTTGCCTAGTCTTTAGCTAATTTATTAATTAATCCTACTCTGTTCTACAATCAAATTATACTAGTCTATCTAGTTAAAAATGTTTCGGTACATTACGACCAAGAAAGATTATAAAAAAACCAACTGTTCCTCGTGCAGGCTACATGCCTGGCCGGCTGTACGACATCGACGCCTCCAAGTACGGCAACGCGGCGGAGCTCAAGTCCCTGATCGCCGCCTTCCACGGCAAGGGCGTCCACGTCATCGCCGACATCGTCATCAACCACCGCTGCGCCGACTACAAGGACAAGCGCGGCATCTACTGCATCTTCGAGGGCGGCACCCCAGACAGTCGTCTCGACTGGGGGCCCCACATGATCTGCCGCGATGACACCATCTACTCCGACGGCACCGCCAACCTCGACACGGGCGCCGACTTCGCGGCCGCGCCCGACATCGACCACCTCAACGACCGCGTGCAGCGCGAGCTCAAGGAGTGGCTCCTCTGGCTCAAGACCGACCTGGGCTTCGACGCGTGGCGGCTCGACTTCGCCAAAGGGTACTCCGCCGCGATGGCCAAGGTGTACATCGACGGCACGTCGCCGGACCTCGCCGTGGCCGAGGTGTGGGACACCATGCCGACGGGCGGGGACGGGAAGCCAGAGTACGACCAGGACGCGCACCGGCAGAACCTGGTGAACTGGCTGGACGGGGTGGGAGGCGCCGCATCGGCCGGCATGGTGTTTGACTTCACGACCAAGGGCATCCTGAACGCCGCCGTGGAGGGGGAGCTTTGGCGGCTGATCGACCCGCAGGGGAAGGCCCCTGGCGTGATGGGGTGGTGGCCAGCCAAGGCCGTCACCTTCGTCGACAACCACGACACGGGCTCTACCCAGGCCATGTGGCCCTTCCCCTCCGACAAGGTCATGCAGGGCTACGCCTACATCCTCACCCACCCCGGCACCCCTTGCATCGTAAGCAATCTCACTCACTCTATCAGATAGTAGTGCCATTTCTTCACAAGAATCATAACGGTTTTGCATGTGCAGTTCTACGACCATTTCTTTAACTGGGGATTCAAGGAGGAGATCGCGGCGCTGGTGGCGGTGAGGAAGCGCAACGGCATCACGGCGACGAGTGAGCTCAAGATCCTCATGCACGACGGCGACGCCTACGTCGCCGAGATTGACGGCAAGGTGGTGGTGAAGATCGGCTCCAGGTACGACGTCGGGGCCGTCATCCCGCCTGGATTCGTCAACTCCGCACACGGCAGCGACTACGCTGTCTGGGAGAAGTCGGCAACACTGCAGCGGAGCTGAAGCCCCAGCTGATCCGCCATTGGATCGATAATGATTTGAAGTAGTGCATGATTATTTCTGCTATGCACACGCGGATACATGATTTAACTAGTTGTATGCTTGTACACTCAGCCGCTGGGGCAACAGCACAAGCACGCCCAAACAAAAACAAAACCCAAATGCGCAAGGAGGAAGCGGGAGGACTCAGGACGCCGAGCCCGGGGGAGCCGGTGCAGCTAGGGGGATCGCTGCCGACCTCAGGGCACGCATCGAGCTGTCGAACGCTGCCCGATCACGCTGCCTCACCAGGGGAGACCACTGCTGGAGAAAGGCAAGAAAGGAAAACACAGGGTCAGACACACGGGACGGATAAACCTTCTCAATCACCATCTTATTCCGCACGTTCCACAAGGACCACGAGATAGCCGCAAACACGAGCCAGAAGAGACGGCGACCTCCTCCGGCCCGGTTGGCCTGGTACTGCAGGAACTCCCCAAGTTCCTGCACTTCCCAGGCCGGCCCTAGCGCCTCACTGACGAAGCCCCAAAGAGCCTGGGCCGCCGAACAGGTGAACATAATATGGGCACAGGTCTCCGGCGTCCCGCATAGGGGACACAAGCCATTGCCCGGGCCGTTACGCTTGGCCACCTCCACCCCCGAGGGTAGCCGGTCCCGCAGCAACTGCCACACGAAGATACGGATACTAAGCGGCAGGGGAGCCTTCCACAGAGGATCCGACCACCCTAACTCAGGCCCTGGAAGAGGCGCGATAAGCCGAGTTCACCGTGAACTCGCCCGAGGTGAAGATGCCACGCTGCAGTCAGGGCCTCGAGATAAGGCCCTGTGAGGAAGCAGCACGGCCGGGCGGTCCGCTTCCTCCGCCGCACTAAGATGCCGCCGGAACAAGACGTTCCAGTGGCCCTCCCGGAAGGCCTCCTGCACAAGAATCTCTGGGGAGGCGGAGATAGCAAAAAGGCTGGGGTACAGGACTCCCAACGGGATCGGGAGCAGCCAGGGATCAAGCCAAAGTCTAATCCCCTGACCGCAACCAACCTCAAAGGAGAGGCCGAGCCCGATAAAATGCTTAATCTCCTGGAGGGCTCTCCAGAACTGAGAGCCCTCCCGCCGCTCGCAAGCTAACAGGGGCCGGCCCCGGAGATATTTGGCTTTGATAAGCTGAAGCCAGAGCCCGCCGTCGTCCCTAAGAATGCGCCAAACCCACTTTAACATCAGCGCCACATTAAAGCGGCGAGAGTCCAGGATACCTATGCCCCCTAAGCTCTTGGGGGCGCAGACGTCCGCCCATTTGACCATGTGGTATTTCTGATGGCCATCCCTTGCCGACCAAAAGAACCTAGACAACTCCTTATCGAAGTCGGCATGTGTCCCTTCGGGTAGCAGGTACAGCCCCATCTGGTACATGGGCAGACTCGAGAGACACGAGTTAATCAGCACCGACTTGCTCCCCTTAGACGTAAGGCGCGCTCTCCAGGGTTCCGCCCTCGAGCGCACCCTAGCAACCAAAGGGGTCAAGTCCCTGATCAACACACGCGTCTCCCTGATGGGCATTCCCAGATACGTAATCGGGAAGTCCGCGAGCCTACAGTTCAGCCCATCCGCGATCCGCTGGCGCTCCTCCTCGGGGTACCCAAGAACCATCACCTCACTCTTGTCAAAGTTGATCGTCAGGCCTGACATGGACTCGAAGCAGAGAAGCAGGAACTTTAGGTGAATGATGTCCCGGTCCGAACCCTGCACCATGATCATGGTGTCATCCGCATATTGGAGGTGGGAGATCCCTCCCCCAGGGATCAAGTGCCCCACCACCCCGGAGATGTGCCCCGAGCGTTGGGCTCTATCCAAAATTTCCGCCAGGACGTCCACCGCGGCGTTAAACAATATAGGGGAAATCGGGTCCCCTTGCCTAACCCCGCAGGACGGGCTAAAGTAAGGACCGATCTCCCCGTTGATGTTGATCGCCGTCGTGCCAGTCCTCACGAACTGCATGATCCAGCAGATCATGCGGTCATCGACGCCCCTCCTCTCCAGGACGAGTCTCAGGAAGGCCCAGTCTAAGCGATCATAGGCCTTCTGAAAGTCCAACTTCAGGAACACCCCTTTCTGACGACGCACCTTAACTTCATGGATAATTTCCTGAAGTGCCAGGACGTCGTCATGAATGAGGCGTCCCTTGAGGAAGGCGAACTGGAGAGGATGGGTGAGGCGCTCCATCACCGGAGCGAGACGGATAGCACAGACCTTGGCGAACAGGCGTTGAATGACGTTAATCACCGTGATCGGACGGAACTGGCGGATATCCGTGGCCCCCACAACCTTGGGGATCAGGGTAATCACGCCGAGGTTCAAACGGGACATCACCAGGGTACCAGTGAAAAACTCCTGGAAGAGCTGCAGGATTAGCGGCTGTAACTGAGCCCAAAAAGCCTGGAAGAAGCACACCGGGAGACCATCAGGGCCCGGTGCCGACCTAGACTTCATGGACTTCAGAGCAGCCTCCACCTCCCCCCCTAGGAAGGGGAGAGTGAGACCAGCATTCTCCTCGGGGGAGACAAGCGCCTCACCGGCCCAGAAGTCAGGCGCCAGCGAGACACCCGACTGCGGCGAGGCGGAGAAAAGGCCCCGGTAGAAGGCATAAATATGGGAGGAGAGCGCCTGAGGGGACTCCAGCAGCGACTCCCCCTCCCAGAGGCAAGGAATCGAGCACTTCCTCCTCCTACCATTGGCAATGGCATGGAAGTAAGCCGTGTTCGATTCCCCCAGGACCGTCCAGTTCTGGCGACTCCGCTGACGCCAGAAAGCCTCCTCTCCCTTGTAAATTTCCATAATGGAAGTCTCAAGGGAGTACCTATGACACTACTGTACTAAATAAATATGCTTTTAGGTTCTCACTTATTGGGGTTAACGACTCAAATGGCCATTTGGAACCTTGAATGTTTTTATAGTGTTTGGTATTTTGTACTTTTCACGGGTGTCTTGAAGAAATGTGAAATATCCATAAGGTGAAGCTAGAGATGACTACTTTTGAATATCTTGATGTATCTTGTTGTTTTATCGTCAAACAGGCTTTCGCGTCACTATCTTCTTCTACTATATAATTTTCGTTACCGTGGTTTTCGCTTTCGTCCGTCGTACGTCCTCCGCTCTTTCCGGAAAAGACCATAGAGATCGGATCGGTATCGGCCATGACCTCATAAACAATTATGCTCCTTGTCGTCTCTAAAACCAGATCGGTATCACTGTTTAGCCCCATCTGCCGTCCTTCTTGCGGATCACGCCCGCTGCGTAACTTTGGTCCGCGACTCGCCCACCGCTTGTGTCATATATACAAGATACCGCCGCTGCCGTCGATGGCGTGAAGCAAGCTGACGCTGTCGAGTTCTTCGCTATCGGTTCGCCACCGATGTCGCTACCGCCTATTGAAGTTAATTTGGAGCCCACCGGTGCCTCAGAAATTTGGATTTGTCGATATTGTTCGACTGGCGCATGCGCGAAACAGGACCGGAGCACACCGGCGCGCTGGCTGGCCAGAGCGGAGGCAGGGGACATCATGGACATCCGGAACACGCGTGATGTAGGGCAACATGGCCGTCGTCGGAAGCTTGAGGCAGAGGGGTGCCGTTCCTCCCTCCCCGATTCGCCACCCATCAAGGTCCACGTCCGTGCTAAGGAGATAAGAGTGGCGGACGGAGGAGATGCGAGGAAGGGAGGAGGAGTAGTCTTTGGTGAGTTGCGGATGGGGAGGAGGGGCGCACGATGGGATAAGAGAGAGAGAGAGAGAGAGAGAGAGAGAGAGAGAGAGAGAGAGAGAGAGAGAGAGAGAGAGAGAGAGAGAGAGAGAGAGAGAGAGAGAGAGAGAGAGAGAGAGAGAGAGAGAGGGGGGGAGGGCATGCGTGAGGGAGGTCTTGCAAAAGAAGCACGGCGGTGGATGCTGCTTGACTTCTAAAGAGAAGGCTAGCTATGCCATCGCGCGGTTTTTGGAACAACGCCCAAAGCAATGCTCCGTCCATGCACTCGCGCGTGGGGCTCAGTTAGCACTTAGCAGCTTCTGAAAGATTCAGATCTGCCACTTTGAAACTGATTCCCTGCTGTTTAAAGAAGTGATGGAGCAGAATGATGTTGATCGATCGGCTATCTGTAGAACCGAAGGATTTCCAGAGTCAAAGGAAACCTTGATACCGGTCGGGAGCTAGCTGGGTGGAGGATAAATTGCTCGCGGCGTCAGGACCGAGACAAGAAGACAGAGTGACGAGTCAAAATCCTTGCACTCTGCAATGGCAGGCGAGATGGCATGTGCCGATTGTTAGATGTATATATCTGTATATTGTATTTCCCCCATATGTTAGGGGGCTTCCTGCATATTTGCCTGTACCTGTACTATATATTGTGGCCTTTGGCCCCCAGAGGAATACATGTTGCATATTCCTAACATGGTATCAGAGCTAGGTTAGACAAATCTTTCTGCAACATCGTCACAGCCGCCGCCGTCCCTGACGTTGTTGTTCATCCGACATCGCCGCCGCCGGCCGCCGCTATTTCTGGTCATCCGTAGATCGGATCGCTGTCGTCTGTTACTGGACTTCCTAGATCGCATCTCCCCGTCCGCCCGAGAAGATTCCGTCCGTGACTCTTCTCTCTGTACGGCGCCCGTACCAGGCCGGGCCCGGATCGAAGCTGCCTCCGTGTGCGTACAGGGAGAGACCAAGCTGGATCGAAGCCGCCGTGTGCGTACAGGAAGCCGCCGCCGGTCTCCTCAGCAAGCAGCGGCGCCCCCGGCCTCTCCCGCTGCCGGCCTCCTCTGCAAGCCTCCGTCGTCTGGTTCGAAGCCGCCGCCGGCCTCGCCAGCGGCCGCCGCCTCCTCCTCCGCCGCTGCTGGCCAGCTGTCCCCAAAGACGGCCGCTGCCGCCGCCATCGCCTCCCTAGGCCCCGCCATCGCCTCCACTCGGCTCACGCCACCGCCACGCCCAAGACGGCCTCGGTCTTCACACCGCTGAGCCCACGCGGAATCGATCCGTCCTCCCGCCGCCAGACACGCAGGCCACGCAGGCATGGCTGCTTCCTGACGGTTGACTTTTCCGATTGGCTCTAAAAAAAAAAAAATTGAGAGAGATGTCTTCTGCATCGGGCTACGTTGCGATTCCTCGTTGCCCGGTGATCTTCGATGGCGCGAATTATTCTGATTTCGCTGCCTTCATGCGCGTTCATATGCGCGGTCTCCGTCTTTGGGGTGTGCTCTCTGGCGAGGTCTCCTGTCCGCCTTGCCCTCCTGCTCCTGTGGCTCCCCTTCCGCCAACACCGATTGTTCTTGGTGCTGATGCTTCTCAGGAGGCCAAGGATGCCGCTCAGAGTGCTGATGATCGTGCCATTGCTACTTATGACCTGAAGTCCAAGCAGTACTCTTCTGATCTCGAGGCCTATCGCCACGCTCTGACTGCCTACACTCAGTGGGTTGATGAGGATGCTCGTGCTGCTGCTGTTCTCACATCCAGCGTTCTGCCCCAAAGATGTCGCTGAGTTCATGAGTCTCCCTCTTTGCCAGTGGGCCCATCTTCGCTACCACCGTCTGGGATGCTCTTTACCTGTCTGTGGTCCGCCAGGAGCATGCTCTCCAGCAGGGTGATTCCACTATTGATGAGTTCTATACTCAGAGCGCTGCTATCTGGCGTCAGCTTGATTCTCTCCGTACTACTGTTTGTGGCACATGCTCGTGCGCCAGATTGCGCCGGATTGGAGTTTCACCGCATCTATGAGTTTTTGTCTCGCCGCCAGAGTTTGAGCCCGGCGTGCTCAGGTGAATGCTCGTGGTCGTGTTCCGCCTCCGAGGTGTTGTGCGAGCTTGGTGAGGAGACACGTCTCCATGGTGCTGGTCTTCTGCGGTTCCTCTATGCTACTCGTGGTGCTCCTTTGCCGCCTCCTCGACTCAGCCCCAGTCCCCAGTCGCCACGATACTACCCACCTCCAGGTCGAGAATTCGTGGTCGAGTCGGACCAGCAGGCTCGTGGTCGTGGTCGTCGTGGTTCTCTTCACAACGCTTCCATGCAGAGGATGGCCACACTTGGGCCACCTTATACACGGACCCGATCCAGCGGCACCAGGCTCGTGGACGCCGGCTCCTTCCGGTCTTCAGCGGTTGCTCTCTCGATCGTGATATTATCAGAGTCTTCGTGGTCCGCTTGCTGCCATGTGCTCTTCTCGACGGCACCGCTGGTTCGTGATCGATTCTTCCGACCGCCGACCACCACCTTCTACACAGTCAGGTACGTCTCCGTGGTATCTGGATTCTGGAGCTTCCTTTCATATGACATCTGAGTCGTCTTTTCTGTCTGCTCTTCGTTCTCTCCCTTCTCCTGTCCGTGTCTTTACAGCTGATGGTACCTCTCTTCCTGTTTCTAGTCGGGGCACCCTTTCTACTTCTTCTTTCTTTGTTCCTGATATTTCTCATGTCCCTCTTCTTAAGATGAATCTGTTCTCTGCTAGCCAGCTTACTGACTCTGGTTGTCGCGTCATCCTTGATGCTGATTCTTGTGTTATCCAGGACCGTCGCACACAGGCCCTGGTTGGAGCTGGCCCTCGCAGCCGTGACTCTTCAGGACTTTGGGAGTTAGACTGGCTTCGCGTTCCTTCCGCTGCCCCTTCATCTGCCAGTTCTTCTCCGGTTGTCGCCTCTACTACCAGCTCTTTTCAGCAGTGGCATCATCGTCTTGGTCACCTCTGTGACTCTCGCCTGTCGTCATTAGTCCATCGTGGTCTTCTGGGGTCTGTCTCAGGAGATGGGTCTTTGCATTGTCAGGGCTGTAGGTTGGGCAAACAGATTCAGCTTCCCTATCCTACTAGTGCGTCTGTATCTCAGCGACCTTTTGATTTAGTTCATTCCGATGTTTGGGGTCCGGCTCCCTTCGCTTCGAAAGGGGGCCATCGCTACTATATTTTATTCATCGATGACTTTTCTCGGTACACTTGGTTGTATTTTATGCGCTCTCGTAGTGAGGTGCTCACCATATATCAGCGTTTTGCGTCCATGGTTCGCACTCAATATTCTACTCCCATCCGTGTGTTTCGTGCTGATTCTGCTGGTGAGTATATCTCCCAGATGTTGCGAGTGTTCTTCTTGAGGGCACCCTTGCTCGTTCTCCGTCTGGTGCACATGCCCAGAATGGTGTTGCTGAGCGTAAGCATCGTCATCTTCTTGAGACCACCCGAGCTATGATGATTGCTTCTTCTCTCCCGCCACATTTCTGGGCTGAGGCTGTCGCTACGTCGGCTTACCTCATCAATATTCAGCCTTCTGCTGCCTTGCAGGGTGGTATCCCTCTTGAGCGCCTCTCTGGACAGTCTCCAGACTACTCCATGCTTCGCTTGTTTGGTTGTGTTTGCTATGTTCTCCTTGCTCCTCGCGAACGCACCAAACTGACCGCTCAGTCCGTTGAGTGTGTCTTCCTCGGCTACAGCGATGAGCATAAGGGCTATCGTTGTTGGGACCCTGTTGGTCGTCGGATGCGTATCTCTCGTGATGTTACTTTTGATGAGACGCGTCCTTTCTATCCTCGTCCCACCGCTGGTACTTACCCGGTGGAAGATATCTCTTTTCTTCTCTTTCCTGACACACCTCCTTCTACCCCTATTGTGTCTTCTTCAGGATCTCCTCCCCCTGATGTCTCTCCTTCGACACCGTACTCTTCTGCTCCGTCTAGTTCTCCTAGTTCTCCTCGTTCTCCGGATTCTTCCTCTCCCATTCCCTCTTCTTCATCGTCGTCTCCTGCGTCGGCTTCCTCTGCTGATCTTCCCTCTACTCGCCCCTGCTCACGCCGTGCCCCCCAACCGTTACTCTCCTAGTCAAGATGGTCTTTCTTGCCTCCGAGCCGTCCTCTTATCGGGATCTTTGAGCATCATCTGAATGGCAGCTGGCCATGGCCGAGGAGATTGCTGCGCTTGAGCGCACCGGCACTGGGATCTTGTTTCTCCTCCTCCTGTTCGCCCTATCACGTGTAAGTGGGTCTATAAGATTAAGACTCGCTCGATGGAACTCTTGAGCTATAAAGCGCGTCTTGTCGCTCGTGGTTTTCAAAGGGAGCATGGTCGTGACTATGATGAGACATTTGCTCGCCGCTCATATGACCACGTGCGTACTTTTCTTGTCACATTGTTCGTCACTGGTCCGTGTCCCAGCTTGATGTTCAGAATGCCTTTCTTAATGGTGAGTTGAGTGAGGAGGTTTATATGCAGCCTCCTCCTGGGTACTCTGTTCCTGAGGGGATGGTTTGTCGTCTTCGACGTTCTCTTTATGGCCTCAAACAGGCTCCTCGTGCCTGGTTTGAGCGCTTTGCTTCTGTAGTGACAGCTGCTGGTTTCTCTCCTAGTGCTCATGATCCAGCGTTGTTTGTTCACACTTCTCCTCGTGGACGTACTCTTCTTCTTCTCTATGTTGATGATATGATCATTACCGGTGATGATCCTGAGTATATAGCCTTTGTTAAGGCTCGTCTTCGTGATCAGTTCCTTATGACTGATCTTGGTCCTCTTCGATACTTTCTTGGGATTGAGGTTTCCTCCACTTCTGATGGCTTTTACATCTCTCAGGAGAAGTATATTCAGGATCTTCTTGCTCGTGCTGCTCTTGGGGATGAGCGCACTGTTGAGACCCCTATGGAGCTTAATGTTAAGCTTCAACTTACTGATGGTGATCCTCTTTCTGATCCGACGCGTTATCGTCATCTTGTTGGGAGCCTTGTTTATCTTGCTGTCACTCGTCCTGACATCTCTTATCCTGTTCATATTCTGAGTCAGTTTGTTTCTGCTCCTACCACTGTTCATTATAGTCATCTTCTCCGTGTTCTTCGTTATCTTCGTGGTACGATCACTCGTCGCCTCTTCTTTCCTCGTTCCAGCTCCCTCCAGCTCCAGTGCTATTCGGACGCCACGTGGGCGAGTGATCCTTCGGATCGTTCACTTTCTCGCCATCGTGTGTTTCTTGGTGGTTCGCTCATTGCTTGGAAGACGAAGAAATGACAGCGGTTTCCGTCGAGTGTTGAGGCTGAGTTGCGTGCTATGGCCTTGTTGATCACTGAGGTGACCTGGTTACGGTGGTTACTTGGATTTTGGGATTTCTCTTACCACACCCATCTGGTTTTGTCGACAAGACAGTGCTATTAGTGTTGCACGTGATCCGGTCAAGCATGAGCTTACCAAGCATATTGGTGTTGATGCTTTCTATACACGTGCTCAGTGCTCGAGTTGTTGCGCTCAAGATGTGCCTTGATTTACTGATTGGATTTCTTCACGAAGGCCCAGACCAGAGCGCAGCATGATTTCTTACTCTCCAAACTCAGTGTTGTGGATCCACCCTGAGTTTGTGGGGGGGTGTTAGATGTATATATCTGTATATTGTATTTCCCCCATATGTTAGGGGGCTTCCTGCATATTTGCCTGTACCTGTACTATATATTGTGGCCTTTGGCCCCCAGAGGAATACATGTTGCATATTCCTAACACCGATGAGCTGACACGAAAACTGAATTGTTTTGCCCTCTTCCAAATTGGTCAATATGTACTCGTGTCAATCTTTTCTTTAAGTTTTCTACATGCACCGTCTAACTATTGATTCTTTACTGGCTGGGGAATATTTATTTATAGGATCTGCTGGTTATGTTGAATTAGGGGAAAGGCGCTACCGCATGTCACCGTTACAAAAATTGTGAAGTCGATAATTAAATCTGAGTGGTTCATTAGTATCTTCCTTGAGAATGCCTTTTATTCAATTACTTCTGGATATGTCGTGTGAATAATATACATTATATTTTGATTAGAAAATACAAATGAATGGATTACTAAAGTTCTTTTCAAAAAATAATGCAGCTCCAACACCGAGGAATATAAGCCACGTGGTAATATACGCTTTGTATTAAAGGAGTTCTCTTGGCACTTCTTTGTGGAAGAGTAGAATGAGAAAGCTCTACTTTCATCCTCGGACGTTGCCTATGTTGTCTTGAAGCATTTCATAGATAATTTGTACATTCTATATTCTTTTTTTGAATATTTCATGTTCTAGGATTTTGGTCTGAATGCAGGTGGGATCTGTGCTTAATTAAATAGATGGTGAAATAAGTGTTAATGAGTATTAATATTGGTCTAAGAGTCCGTATTTGTCTAGATTTAACTTCATATCCCCCAAGTCAGATGTACTATATATTGTGGCCTTTGACATACACAGCACGATGATAACACACCAAAGAACCACTATTCTAAATGTTGTGGGTAAATATGGCTTCGCGTTCCGATCCCTAATGTTAATGAATAACGATTCATAAAATGATTTATTATAGGTGTATAGAGATAGAACAAAATATATTCATAACTTTATTTGACCGACCAATTTTGTTTAGCCGTAGCAACGCACGGGCATTCAACTAGTTAATATAATAACCACACTATACAACCAACAAAAGTTCGAAACGACGAAAATGTCGGGACATCAGCAAAAACATGCCCAAAAAAGGAAGAAGAAACAGAAATGAGACTAGGGTGGATCGACTAAGCGACAACGACCCGCAACCGTTGTGCCCTACAAAGATGTATCTCCACGCTCACAGCATCGAGGGGTCAAGTCCCAAGCAAAACCTTCAAGAACGAAAGCAAGATACTTGCTTCCCGGACCAATGATCCTAGGGTTCCCCTGGCACACAAAGGGAACTAAACCTTGGGTAGCCACAACTCCCTCCAAGAAGAAATGGTGCCATTTGAAGGCGGCACCGTGTGGGTGTCGGTCGAGACGACAAGGATTTCTCCCCAAAAAAAACCATCCACAACCCTCGGACGATCTGATGCATAGGAGCCTCGCAAGGTCGAAGCCTCGCCACCACCGAACTTGCCACACGCCAGCATGCGCCACTATGGTCATGAAGACGCCATCGTCGTCTCCCAGAAGCTATCAACACGAGGCTTGTACTACGGAAGTGCAAGGTAGTTCATATCGGGCCTAGCAGTACTGCAGTCATGCGAGGGAACAACCTCCATCCCCGGGGGTAGTCGACTGGACGTGGCCGCAGGGGACACTGTTAGAATACAACTCTTGTTAGGTTTAAGAGTCCTAGTTGGTTTGTTATAGATCTAGGCCGGTGCACCGAGACCCTTATATATACCTCTTGTAATTGCCCGTGCGTTGCTACGAACCATCGAGTTTTCTTTGCCACTTACGCGAACATATTAAGTACCTTAACCAACAAAGCTTCTCCATGTCTATCATGGCTACAGCGATTTCTTCGGTACCACTCGTTAGCAGGAGAGAGGGACAAATCATGTGCACTTGCTATGATGGATTTTTTTCACATTATGTTTTCGGTCAGTTTCCAACAACAGCCCGATATGTTTTATGTTGGTGTTTTATTTCAGAACTTTGGAAATAATTTTTTATTCCATTCATGAATCATCATCTCTAAAAGTAAAAGTAAAACTTTATTGGGCAACAATTTATATGTGTTCATATAAAATGTTGATAGAACAAAGAGTGGCAATTTTTTTCGTTTGTGTAAAACATAGATTTTTTGTTCATCATAATGTCAAACCTATTATTGTGAGAAACAATTTTGTTATTGAGCCGAATAATGAAGTTGAAAAAAAGTAACAAATTATGGAGTCACATGTTGGATGTTATTATCTGGAATTTCACTCCGCTAGATGTATTAGCTCGTTTGAAAACAAAAATTGGCTTTAGAAACAGATTTTATATTCTCGAAATCTTCTAAAAAATATGTATGCTTTCATTTTACCCTATATATAAAAAATAAAAAAGCCAGACACACGAACACGACATTAGAGTCGGCTCACTCACTCTCCCCTAGCCTCTCACCATCTCCACAACTCACCTAATTCTTCCCCATTCCCTGGCTCAATTAAGTGCCAATTCCCTATTTTTCCGGCGCTGTCCTCGACTGCTCCCAGCCATGGCCGGCGCAGCCTCGCTCCCCCTCGAGCTCCGGAAACGAATCCACGCAGTATATAGCATTCGGTGGCTGGAACGCCGCCCCTAACCTAGGAGAAGGCCTTTGGCGGAGCTCGTGAGAGGAGGTAGGCAGCTTGGTGAGTACCTGCGGTGAGCGGAAAGCAAGTCAGAGAGACGGGTTGCTGGACGGAAGGAAGGGAAGACATGAGCGTCTAGATATGAAGGAGAAGAGATGTAAGAATCATCTATCTCTGATCTTGGCTTTATTAATAAATAAATAAATACAACATTGCTATCAGTCGTTGGTCTTACTACTTCACAAAGTTGTACAATGAACACATGGCATATATGATCTCATAAAAACCACATGTTATATACTACGTGCAATGTTTGCAATACCAGGCCCGGAGACTAAGTGTGGCATTAATTTCAAAATCCTAGAACTACTCATATGCTGACATTGTTGGTGACGGAACAAAGTAAAGATCAATCGCCACAGAGAACCTTGACGTCAAATCCGGCCGGCGTGCTGCCCAGAGCTGGCCGCACACACACGGCATTGGAGGTGGCCGGCCGGGAGCCCCCTGCCGCGGACAGGGCGACCTATAGCTGAGAAAGGGTAAGATGGAAAAAAGACCGGGAGGCCGCCCTGCCGACAAAGACGTGGTTACCATACCATACCATGGGCGGGTAGAGACGACGGTGGTCGAGGAGCAGCCCGATATATAGAACTTTGGTCTGCCATCATACTGATTTTGATTCATTGCAGCGATATTTCCATCGATCAACGCCAATCAGTACACTAACAAATAAATTTTCCATCTGCTAATCACCGGCTTGTTTCTTCCGCGGTCACGGACATTTGATCCCACGTTCTCGAGTTGGCAGGAGCGCTTCTTTTCCGCGGATTGCTCGGCCTCCTCCATGACAGCACGCATCTGCCTCAGCCTCGCTGTATCGATGCTCCTCGAGCGCGTCACAGATGTCCAGCACCTGAGGCCGGAATCTGTACCCAGCTGCACATACTTGTTGTAACAGATGATCTTTATATACAACAACACAAAGTAGCAGACCCATCACCAGGTTGGGAAAGACAATGATTCCACAGGGATAGCCCCGTTTCTGCTTGTGACGGCAGCGCATGTACATCGACGAACGGATCGGGTCGTTGTTGCCCTTTACGTGTCAAGCCGTCTACGCCACGAAGCGCCACCGCCGTAACACATCTCCGGCCAGCTCAACTTGCCATAAGCAGCTAGCACCGGCGTGTTGTTTCTCTCGAAACCTGATGCATCTCATCCTCAATTCGGAGACGTCCCACTCCATCGCCGAGCAAAGGGTATGTGCCGGCCGACTGTACAACCCGGACGCGTCCAAGTACGAGGCGCAGCACAAGTCCCTGATCGTGGTCCTCCGCGGCAAAGGCGTGAAGGGCATCGCCGGCATCGTCATCAGCCACCGCGCAAAAAAAAGGACGGCCAAAACGACGGCGGCGCTGCTCAATTTAGCGCAGCGGCTTCGCCAAAAGAAGAGGCGTCAAGGCCATCGCCGACGCCATCATCAGCCACCGCACCAAAAAAAACGCGGCCTAAGTGATGGCGGCGGTGCTCGATTTGAGGCGCGGCAGCTTCGGCCAAATCCGGAGGCATCACGATCAATTTGGTGGCAATTTTTCTATGATTTTTGTGGGAATCGTGTGCTGAGCAGAGGGAGTATATATGTGATATGATTTACAGGGCAAGAAATCTGGATTAAATCGGTAGGAAATCGAATTCGGTACAAACAGACCTGAGAAAGGGTACGACGAACGGAGGTGGACTCTGTATGAACTCGAATTTGGTATTTCCCTTGGAGGACGGCAAAAAAGGGGTGGAACGACGGACGAAAACTCGAGGAGACGAAAATCACCTCTAGACTTTTTTATATAGTAGAGACAATTCTACATGGTATCAGACTTACGATCCTAGGGTATGGCTCACCCGCCGACCCCGCCGCCTTCTTCGAGTGACGCCGCCATCATCGCCAAGGTCGCCGCCACTGCCTCCACCTCTACCTCTACTTTAGCTCTACCTCCACCAATAGCCCCTTCAATCTCCTTCACCGACACCATATCCGATATTAGCCCCTACATACCCGTAACGCTAGACCTCGCTGCTCACAACTACTACCATTGGCGTCACCTCTTCGACGTCCACCTCGGCGATGCAACCTCCGCTCTCACGTCCGACGATGCTCGCCCTCAACTTCATGATCCGCAATGGGTCAAGGATGATCTCGCCATTATTCAATGGATCTACATGCGAGTCTCCACGAAATCTTCAATCTCATACACCGTGATGGTGCCTCCGCCGATCTGTGGACAACCCTTCGCCTCTTCCAGACAACGCCGACGCTCACGCCAAAATCTACATCGAGCTTTGGAACACGGTACAAGGTGATGCACCCGTCGGCGTCTCGCTAACGCCTTAAGGCGGTCGTGGATGAACTCCGAACTCGGTGATCCGATCAGCGATCGGTAGCTCATCAACGCCTCCTCGTGCGCCTCGGTAGTGGTTTGAGTAACAGGCCTCCTTCATCCCTATGATGCATCTGCGCCCCTCCTTCGCCGAGGTTTGCTCGATGCTGCAATGGGCCGATCATTCCGAAACCAACAAGGACTCCCGTCCTCTGGTCTTCACTGCTGCTCCTCGACCGCCTGCACCACCGCCGCCACCACCACCTCCTCCAATGGCTCCTCCTCAACCATCGGGTTGGCGTCCAAGTCCCAACTATAGGGGTTGAAACCCTAAACCGCCGCAGTTTCGTACGGCGCCTGCTCCTCCTCCGCCCTCGGCTTCGGCTCCACCGTCTGCACCACCGACTCCATTATCGCCGCCCCCGGCTGGCGTTCTTCTCCTGATCTGTGGACCGGGCTAGTCCAGGCATGGCCTATGCCCTGGTCCGCCCCGACGCCCTATGGTGCCCCGCCTGCCTACGCTGGTGGCTGGCAGCCCGGTGCCTGCCCTCACACCGGCACTCCTTTCCTCGCGTCGCGATAGCCGACGGCCGCGTACCACGCCGCCCCCGCCTATGTGCCAACAATCTACAATGCTGCTCCTTATGCTTCATATGGCGCTACAACCTCACCCTACATGTCGCAGTACAATATGTCGCAGTACAATGATGGTGGCTCTATCTATACACCGATGCCGACCCTACTGCTGATGCAGCTACAACCGCCACCTCCCATGTCTACACCGGCCTATACTTCGACTCCGAGCTGGGACCAAGCTGCTTTTCTACAAGCCATGAATAACTTTGCTGCACAGGGAAACTCAGGTACGGATTGGATTTTTAATTTTGGTGCTTCTAGTCATAGATCTACATCAAGTAATTTGATGTCTTGCACAATCACCTTTTCCATCTATTACTCTCGGTGACGGATTATCTATTCCTATTTCTTGTGTCGGTCAAGCCCAAATCCAATCAAACCTTTGCTTCTTCGCGATGTTCTTGTAGCTCTGCACTAATTAAAAATCTGATTTATGTTCGCCAATTCACCAATGAAAATCATGTTTGTATCGAATTTGACCCCTTTGGTTTGTTTGTGAAGGATTAACAGACCAAGGCTGAGATCGCTTCGATTCAATAGCTCCGTGATTTGTATTCCCTCCATGGTGTTCATGCTACCCTCCATCGTCTATGGTGGCCTCTGTTGATCTGTGGCACCAACATCTCGGACATCCGAGTAATAATGTGTTATTTACTCTTCTTAGTGAATTTTCAATACCTTGTAATAGA
Organism: Avena longiglumis; assembly: GCA_030063025.1. Lineage (NCBI taxonomy): Eukaryota > Viridiplantae > Streptophyta > Magnoliopsida > Poales > Poaceae > Avena > Avena longiglumis. The sequence continues at coordinate 527,334,881 of CP125977.1, forward strand.
GATTATCATAATTTTTCTATTTGTCGTGACAATTAGGCAAACATGTTCGTTTCCCTTTAGCTCCTCTCTATCCATTTTTCCTTCCTATAAGATTTATTCAATGCGATAATGGTCGTAAATTTTACAACTTTAAAAACCAAAATTTCTTTCTCCAATATGGAATACTTCTGCATTTTTCATGTCTCTATACCTCCCCTCAAAATGGCAAGGCCGAGCGTTCTCTTCACACTCTTAATAACATCACTCGCACCCTTATTATTCAATCTTCTATGCCTCCGAAGTTCTGGGCTGAAGCTCTCCACACGGCCACATATCTACTTAACATTCGACCATCTAAAGTTAATCCTCAAACCACAGCCTACTTCTCTTTATTTCTTTCTCACCCAAACTACTCCGACGTTCGTGTCTTAGGATGTCTTTGTTTTCCTAACTCCTACTCTACTTCTCCTAACAAACTTTCACCTCGTTCTATCCCGTTGATGTCTACGCACTTCTATTCTTGTAGACAGTTTTTGGGCCTCCAAGTGCAGAGGTTTGTAGAATGACAAGTTTCCCTTAAGTGGATCACCTAAGGTATATCGAACTCGGGGAGGAAGTGGTCAAAGGTATCCCTCTCAAGCAAACCGCAATCAAGATACAAGAAGTCTCTTGTGTCCCCAACACACCCAATACACTTGTCGGTGTATAGGTGCTAGTTCATCAAAGAGATAGTACAATACAAGTAGTATGGATGATAAACGATGCGAAAAGGTCTTTTGATGGGAGGAAAATGTTGAAGCTGTCATGTAGTTCCCGTGACAACACCGTAAAAGACTCGATGGCGTGGAAAAGACTAAAGGCAATCTAAAATAAAGATGGCAACAAGCAAACATGCAGATATACTTGTAAATGATGTTTTAATGTTTAGAAACAAGGCCTAGGGATCATACTTTCACTAGTTAACACTCTCATATAAATATCTTCTCTTCATGATACTACTCTTAACTACTCTCTGGTTGGATAAGTCCAATCCATGGTAGGGCTATAACAGCACACCTTAAAGTTCGCCTTCCCCATTGGGATAACCCCACACTATCACCTTGAGCGCTAGATGGTTCCAACAAACACCACAATTTCATAGAGACAACCAACTCAAAATATACTCATGACAAGTACTTTTGTAATTTATAGCCTAAGTGCCACCACGGTGCACGCTGTCACTTTCACACACATGGGGAGAGCCGAAGATCTATTAAAGCACTTGAGTAGCAGAGTAGATCTACTTGATTACAAAGCTCATGACCACAATATGATCATGCATAGAGAGAGAGAGAGAGAGAGAGAGAGAGAAAGAGAGAGAGAGAGAGAGAGATGAACACATAGCTATCGGTAGAGCCCTTAGCCTCGAGGAAGAACTACTCCCTTCTCATCATGGGAATCAACAACAGCGATGGAGATCGATGGAGATGGCTCCGGGGGCAACTCCCCGTCCCGGCAGGGTGCCGGAAAAGAGACTTCCGTCCCTCCAATTTCCCCTTCGGTGGCGGCGGCGCTGCGGAACTTTCGTGGATGTATGCCGATTCATCTAGGGTTTTTGCCTCAGGGCTTCTTATAGGCAAAAGGGCAAGGTCGGTGGTGCCACCAGGGGCCACCCGCGCCACCATAGCGTGTGGCCGCCCTGGTTCCCTACTCCGTCTCTGCTTCGCGTTTCCGTATTGCTCTGGGAAAATAGGAAGATTTGCTTTTGTCCCATTCAATTCCGAGAATATTCATTTTTTAGCTTTTCTGAAACCAAAAACAGCAGAAAACTGGCAACTGGCACTGCGGCATCTGTTCAATAGGTTAGTTCCAGAAAGTGTATAAAAATACCTCAAAGTGTAGACAAAACATAGAAAAGTTGATACTAAACAAGCATGGAGCATCAAAAATTATAGATACATTTACGACGTATCAAGCATCCCCAAGCTTAACTCCTGCTCGTCCTCGAGTAGGTAAGTGATAAAAAGAATATTTTTTAGGTGACATGCACCATCACAATCTTGATCACATTTGCAAGCATTGAAAGCTGGGATCAAAGTACTCTAAACATGAGCATGAAATATGAAGTTCTTATAATAAGACATAGCAACTATGCTGCAACATGAAAGGATACAAACAAAGATCATGAATAACAATCCATTGAAAGATGTTTGTTTGTTTCACATATAGAAAACATAGCATAGTAGCATTCAGCTTGTCCCTCATGGTATAGAAAAACATAAATGCATAGTACACCTTCAAAGTTCATAAGGGTGACTAGATACAAATAGTTCAAGAGCAAGCAATATCAACAATATGAATCAATCAATAAGTTTTGGGACAATGCACATAGAACTAAGAATGATAACTATGCTCTCTTAATTGGTGCCTAAGGATAGAAGGTGGAGACTCAATATAAAAGTGGAAGAAAGGCCCTTCAAAGGTAATCAGGGATTTCAAGTTTCATAAAGAGCTTCCAAAAATTATGGTACTTGTTAGCTTTTAGCACTCATTGCTCCTATCATAAGCATCTTGAAGCGATTAAGGTTAAAGTGAACAAAATATGGAATATATGCTTGACAAAGTATAAGTTGGCAATCTCATGTCCCTTGAGTACAAGAGCCACTCCTCATGCTACTCAACTTTAGTCACCGGTAAGTTCTTGTCATAGTAGGTACATGTGTATCATAGAGAACCGCCAACGGGGTACCCCTTGCCCCATGATACATGAGCTATCCCATATCAAAATGACAAGGCAAGCAGACAATGAGCATCTCAGCAATCTTCTTATTTACCATGGGAAAATGGTGCTTTTTTTCTCTCTTACCTCGTTTCTCATCTCTTTTTTTTTTCTTTTTTTAATCTCTTTTTCTATCTCTCTTTTTTTATAAGAAGAATGCTTCATAGATTGCTCACCTATGGTGATGATACAAGTTTCCACCATGATTAGGCATGGCTTAGGCTAGCAGCCCAGGCGTTTCTCTAACACATATACATAATGCCATGGACATACAAGCTCTCCTTTTATTTCACACCAACGATATCCGCAAACAAAAGATCATGATATCAACTGGGTAACAAGTACATGTGCAATGTTGAAAGCGTTCCCCATGACAGCATGGTTCTTCTAATTCCCAACTTGTAAGTGCAAACATATACAACATAGATGACACAATGGTTCAATTTTATTAGGTGCAAAAAGTAAAGTGTGCCATCAAGTTTGTGAGAGTTTTAATCACTAATTTTCACATAACAAGTTTAATTTGGAAGATAGATAAAACAAGAATATACTTGGAATGGTGTAACACACCATGTATAGGAATTTATAATGGACTCTTTGGAATAACTTTGGTTTCTTGGGAGTTGGATGCATGAGTAGAGCTTACTCAGTACAAGTGGAGGCTAGCAAAAGACTGGGAGTGACCAACTAAGAGAGAAATAATGGCCATAATCATGCAAAGCGACAAAACATTATCAATAAAAGCATAAAGTGGTACCACAAGTCAAAAAATAAATGATCATAGAGGATAGGGTGACTGGTTCATAGTTATAACATAGTTTGAGCATGTGCCAAGTCAGCCCAAATAAAGCATCAACGGAGAATACCATAATACTATGCTTTTGTATGCTAAAACAACGCATGATTCTTTCAAGGCACATTAAGAAATCTCAATTGTTTGGAACAAGTCATGCTACAACAATAATCACTAAGCATATGGTCAAAGCAACATCCAACATGACATGATAAAGTCTAAGTCACAGTCAAAACAAGCTCCCTTTTGTACCACTTAAGCATAAAACTCTCTACTCTTTTCCAACACCAATCGACTTATTTGAAACAACTCACAAAGATAATAATCAATAAATATCAGTGAGCTTGTCTCACAAATCCACAAAGAAGAACTAAAAAGTTCTAATAAAAAATCATAAGAAAACTAAGGCTAAACACAGTGCTAGCAAAAGAGAACACTTTCGAAAACAATAAAATGAAAACTAGAGTGTTATAAGCAATGAAAACAGAGTGTGTATCTCTCCAAAAGAAGTGTGCTTGGATCAACCAACTTATTGCAGCAAACCAAGCAAAATAAAACTACAAACAAAAACAAAGACGCTCCAAAAACAACACAATAGTGCATGAAGCAATAAAAATAAAGTGTCTTGAAAGAAGACCTGAGATTTTTATTGATGAAGAAGTGGATGCCTTGGGCATCCCCAAGATTTGACGCTTGTACCTATTGAATATTTCTTAGTGTGACACGGGGTGGCATCCCCAAGCTTGAGCTTTTGTCTATTCTTCATCTCATCATATCATTCTTCCCCTACACCTGAAAATTTCCTTCATACAAAACTTCACACAATCTTCATTAGCAACATTAGTGCATTCAAAAGTAATAAACCTATGGGTTTAGTTTCAAAACAGCAAAACTTTCATTAAAAACACAAGATACTGTAGCAATTCCTTCAAAAAGTTCAATTTACCAAAGAGAACCCAAAAAGAAATTTATAGGAGACAAATGCAAATAATGGCAGAAATATGTCAAAATAGACCAGCAGGTATAAACCGATTTTTTCAAAGACCTTATATTGCTCAACTCAAAAGTGTTGAACTAATGAAAGTTAGCTAACAACCTAGGGATTTAATCATAAAATTACACCTCAATCCGACATACCGAGATTTTTCATGAATTTTTATAGTAAATCACAAAAATATGTTTCGAGACAGCACTTCCCCAAATCTTACTTACCTCTCATTAGAGGTTATTCTTGGCACACAAATCAAATAAAAAGGATAATAAGAGGTTATTACAGAAGTAATAACTTCCAAGACTCAATAAAACTATTGGATTATCTCCCAAGAAGTACTTTTCTTTAACGCCTTTAAGTTAGGCTTGATAGTTTGAGAAGATGCTCACATAAGAAATATGAATTGAAGTAAAAGAGAGCATCAAGAAGCAAATTGAAAACACATTTAAGTCCAACCCACTTCCTATGCATAGGAATATTGTAAAGAAACAAGCCATGAAAGCACAAAGCAACAAGCATATGAAAGCAAAACAAGTGCAACTTCAAGATTTTCAATATAAAGAGGAGAAACTTAATATTGTTGAGATACATAAAACCATGTTTCTTTCTCTCATAATAACTTTCAGCAGCAATATGAATAGAATTAACAATATAACTATCACATAAAACATTCTTATCATGATCCACATGCATATAATAATTATTACTCTCCACATAAGCATAGTCACTCTTATTAATTGTAGTGGGAGCAAATTTAACAAAATAGCTATCATTATTATTCTCATCACCATAATCATCAAATATAGGAGGCATATTATAATCACAATTAATTTTCTCCTCAATAGTAGGTGGACTAAAAATATCATATTCATCATTATAATCATCATATATTGGAGGTTTGGTATCATCATAAGCAATAGAATAGCTAACTTCTAAAGCTGGGGAACTAAAAAGATCATTTTCATAAAAATTAGCTTCCCCAAGCTTAGACGTTTCCATAGCATTAGCAACAACGGTGTTGAAAAAGTTCATACTAATAACATTTATATTAGCATGCAAATAAAGTTCCATAGGTTTTTAAATTTTCTGTTCAAACACTTCATGTCCTAACTCAAGATAAATACTATAAAGCTCTCTAATTTTGTTGTTGTTTTCCATTAATCCTAACTAGTGAAAACAAGAAACAACAAGACAAAATTGCAGAATCGAAAGGAAATAACTTCGAGCACTCACACACCAAGAGGATGTGAGTACCTTTTACCTTACCTCCCCGGCAACGGCGCCAAAAAAGAGCTTAATGTCTACGCACTTCTATTCTTATAGACAGTTGTTGGGCCTCCTAGTGCAGAGGTTTGTAGAAAGCAGAAGTTTCCCTTAAGTGGATCACCCAAGATATATCGAACTCATGAATGAAGTGGTCAAAGGTATCCCTCTCAAGCAACCCTGCAATCAAGATACAAGAAGTCTCTTGTGTCCCCAACACACCCAATACACTTGTCAGGTGTATAGGTGCACTAGTTCGGCAAAGAGATAGTAAAATACAAGTAGTATATTTTGACGGGAGGAAAAGATTGAAGTTGTCCCGTAGTTCCCTGTGACAGCACCAGAAAAGACTCTGATGGCGTGGTAGAGACTAAAGGCAATCTGAAACAAAGATGGCAACAAGCAAACATGCAACTGATGGTTGTAAATGGTGTTTCAATGTTTAGAAACAAGGCCTAGAGATCATACTTTCACTAGTGAATACTCTCATATAAATATCTTATCTTCATGATACTACTCTTAACCACTCTCCGGTTGGATAACTCTAATCCATGGTAGGCTATAACAGCACACCTCAAAGTTCGCTTTCCCCATCTAGATAACCCCACATTGTCACCTTGAGCACTAGATGGTTCCAACAAACACCACAATTTCATAGAGACAACCAACTCAAAATATAGTCATGACAAGTATTTCTGTAATCTATAGCCTAAGTGCCACAAGGTGTGCACGCTGTCACTTTCACACACGTGGGGAGAGCCAGAGATCTATTACAACACTTGAGTAGCAGAGTAGATCTACTTGATTATAAAGCTCATGACCACAATATGATGATGCATAGAGAGATAGATGAACACATAGCAACCGGTAGAGCCCTTAGCCTCGAGGAAGAACTACTCCCTCCTCATCATGTGAATCAGCAATGACGATGGAGATGGTGATGGAGATCGATGGAGATGGCTCCGGGGGCAATTCCCCGTCCCGGCAGTGTGCCGGAACAGAGACTTATGTCCCCTGAATCTCCCCTTCGGTGGCGGCGGCGGCACGGAACTTTTCATGGATGTATGCCGCCCTAGAGGCAATAATAAATATAGTTATTATTATATCTTTGTGTTTATGATAAATGTTTACATTCATGCTATAACAGTATTAACAAGGAAACATTAATACTTGTGTGATTTGTAAACTAAATTAGAGTCCCTGGTAAAGCCTCTTTATAATACTAGCTTGTTGGTTAATGAATGATTGTTGTTTCCCTATCATGAACATTGAGATGTTATTAACAGCAAGATCATATTGTTAGGAGAATGGTATGATGGACATACTCCTATAGATAAGCGTAGCATAAAGATCAAGTCATTTTAATAGTTCAATTGCTATATGCTTTCTGATACATAGTAACCTAATTCCTTCGACCATGAGATCATGCTTATTACCATCACCGTAAGGATGCTTTGATGACATCAAACACCACAACGAATCGGGTGGTTATAAAGGTGGCATTGAGTGTTCGGAAAGTATTGGTTGAGACACATGGATCAAGAGTGGGATTTGTCCATCCATCGGCGGATAGATATATTACAGGCCCTCTCGGTGGAATGTCATCCAATTGGCTTGCAAGCATGTGGTAGCTCACAAGAGATCACATATCATGGGAGCGAGAAAGAGTACTTATCGATGCTTGAGGTTGAACTAGGTATGCAGAGATATCGACGATCAAAACCTCGGATAAGTAAACTATCGTGAGACAAAGGGAAATTGGTATCGTATGTAAGTGGTTCATTCGATCGCAAAGTAATCGTAGAAATATGTGGGATCCATATGAATTTCCATATTCCTCTATTGGTTATTGTTCGGAGAAGTGTCTCGATCATGTCCGCATAATTCACGAACCGTAGGGAGACACACTTAAGGATTCGATGTTGTTGAGTAGTTATGGAATGATGAGTAAGAGACTGAATGTTGTTCGGAGTCTCGGATGGGATCCGGGATATCACGAGGAGATCCGGAATGGTCCGTAGAATAAGATTCATATAAGGAAAGTCCTGTTTCGGGGTTGGAGAATGGTTCCGGTGTTTTCATCGGGAATGTTCTAGAAGGTTCCGGATGGTCCGGCACTCCGGAGGAAGGGTACATGAATGTGTCATAACAAGTTGGAATGGTTGCATCATGTACTAGGTGTCATCTCGAGCAAAATAAAGGGATAAATCAAATCCTAGTTTGAAAAGTCAAGCGCCAAATTGAAAAGTCAAGCGGCAAGTTTTGCTTGGTGGAGGAGAGTAGGAAACCTACTTGGGAGGAGTTCCTCTCCTCCACCCGCCGACTGGAAGCAGAGTTGGGAGGACTCCTCCCTTGGCCAGCGCCCTCCACCTATATAAGGGCGGGCTGCCTCCAAGACTACACCTTGCCTCACCAAAACCCTAGACCTAAGCCACGACAGGCTTCCCAAGCCCTAGGCAGCTGGCCTAGCCCTCTCTCCTTGGTGTGTCTAAACCCTAGATCGCCAAGGCCTCTCATAGTCCACCATAATCGCTCCGGCTTAAGGCGAAGCCTGAGATCTCCCTCTACTTCCGTACCACGCCGTCGTCTTCTTGGAATCGCGAGGAGAGTGCTACAACCTTCACGCCTTCTCAGCAAGGGAGAGGAAGGTCTTCATAAAGTACCGAGCGTGTGACCCATTGCAGGAGCGCTACGAACGCGGCCGGGAAGGATCGTCTACGATCTTGAGATCGGCAAAATGCGACTACATCACCCGCGAGAATCCGCTCGTTAAACACTTTGGAATCTTGAGGGTGAGTTATTCCATCGACTCGTTGCTATAATCTAGTAGATAGATCTTGGCTTGTTTGTTTGTATGCGGTAGAATTTTTGTTTTCCATGCTACGAACCCCTACAGATTCATCTAGGGTTTTTGCCTTGGAGGCTTCTTATAGGCGAAGGGCAAGGTCA
>CP125978.1:0-116132 GCA_030063025.1 Avena longiglumis
CACCCATGGCACTTTGAGGTGTTGATCATGTTTTAGGCGTGGAAGAGGTTTAATCAATGGATATGCGACATTCAGATCCGTATGTACTTGCTAATCTTGGATCTCCATCTGCTTATATAATCGGTTATATGAAACTTGCGGTTGATATGCTTGGTCTTTGGATGATATCTTGGTTCCTTAAGCGAGTGCTATGTAAGCGGTGTTGTCCTGTCTCGATGGGTCCAATGCACTTGGAACCATGCCAAGCTTCGATGATGAAGTTTACGATCCAAACTCCTTCACTTGACGCTTACCTGCGACCATGTATTCGCTTCTCTGTAGATCCCGCGATCACACTTTGCTTGACTTCTCCGACTCCGGCTCCTCCATTCAAAATATAAACATATCACTGTAGATTTAGAATCATCATTAGCCGGTGTCGAAACTAGCATCGGCGTAACCTTTCGACAGGCATGTTCATCACCCCCATAGACTAAGAACATTTCTTTAGTTCTATTTAGGTACTTTAGGATGTTCTTCACGGCTGTCGGTGTTCCACTCTGGATCCTTTGATATCTCTGCTCCTCAAACTAAGAGCATTGGACACACTCCGGTCTAGTACACAACATGGCATACATGATGGAACCTGGAGGCATAAGGCACTTTGCTCATAGCTTCCCTATCATTTACACGTGGTGGACAGAGCCTTGCTCAATATCTTACCTAACAACATAAGCCTTTGAACCTTTCTTTGCCTTATCCATTACGAACCTTTTGAACTTTGTCTAGAGTATGTACTCGGCTTAAAGCTATCGGCGTCTTTGTCTATCTCTATAGATCTTGATGCCCAATATATAAGCGACTTCACCTAGGTCTTTCATTGAAAACACTTGTTCAAATAACTCTTCACATCGTTAAGCATGTTGATGTCATTTCCGATAATCAATATGTCATCCACATCGATACTGAGAAGCGTCCGAGCTCCCACTCACTTTCTTGTAGATGCAAGCTTACGTAGCAATTTGGAACAATCCAAAGCTCTTGATCACTTGATCAAGCGAAGGTTCAACTCCGAGATGCTTGCTTGATCCATAAATGGAGCAGCTGAAGTTTGCATACTTTACTAGCATCCTTAGGATCGACAAAACCTCGGGTTGCATCATATACAACTCTTCATCAATGTTGCCATTGAGAAGCGGTCTTGACATCCATCGCCATATTTCATAATCATGAAGCGCAGCAATTGCTAATAAAATCCGAATGGACTTAAACATCGCTACGGGAGAGAAAGTCTCATCGTAGTCCTTTATGAACTTGTAAAAACCTTTACGACAAGCCGTGCTATAAATGGTAACATTACCATCGCGTCCGTTTTCTTCTTGAATATCCATTTGCACTCAAGCCTTTTCGGTCACTAGGAGGATCCACCAAAGTCCATACTTGGTTTTTCGCTCATGGATCCCAATTGGTTCATGGCTTCCACCATTTCTCAGTCTGGGCTCATCATCGCTTCCTCATAGTTCGTGGGTTCCTTGTCTTCTACCAACAAGGCAGTCAAGACAGAGTTCTTAGTACCACTCGGGAGGGGCCGCGACCTTGTCAGCTACTGACGTTAGTAACATCGTCTGAAGCTTCATGATCCTTGTCATTAGCTTCCTCTATTATTGGTCTGCGAAGCACTTTGGAACAATTTCAGTCTTTGCGCTACTCTCAATTCAAGAGAAGGTTCAATAACCTCGTCAGCTCTACTTTCCTCCACTCACTTCTTTCGAGAGAAACTCCTTCTCAAGAAAGGAACCGTTCTTCACGACAAACACTTTGCCTTGATTCTGTGATAGAAGGTATACCCAATAGTTTCCTTAGGGTATCCTATGAAGGCGCATTTCTCAGCTTTGGGTTCGAGCTTGTCGGCATCAACTTCTTGGCGTAAGCCGCATCCCCAAACTTTAAGCGACAACTTAGGTTTAGCACCAAACCACAGTTCATACGGTGTCATCTCAGCGGTTTAGATGGAGCCTGTTTAAGCGAATGCGGTTTCTAATGCATAACCCCAAAATGATAATGACCGTCGATAAGAGACATCATCGATCGGACCATATCTAATAGGGTTCGATTCCGTTCGAGACACACCATTCTTGTTGTGGTGTTCGATGGCGTGAGTTCGAAACAATTCCGCTTTAAGATGCGTGAAAATCATAACTCAAATATTCGCCACGATCGGATCGTAGAAACTTAATCTACATTACGATGGTTCTCCACTTCATTACGAAATTCTTTGAACTTTTCAAGCGTTTGATTTATGTTTCATTAAATAGATATACCCATATCTACTTAAGTCATCGGTAAAAGTGAAATAGCGATATCCACATGCGTCGAAACACTCATCGGTCCGCATACATCGGTATGTATGATTTCCAACAAGTCCGTTGCTCGCTCCATCATCGGAGAGCGGGGTTTTGATCATCTTGCCCATGAGGCATGGTTACGCATGTGTCAAATGATTCAAAATCAAGAGACTCCAAAGTCCATCGAGAATGGAGTTTCTTCATAAACTCCAATATGACCTAGGCAGCGATTGCCACAAATAAGTAGTATTATCACTATCTACTTTGCATCTCTTAGCCTCAATGTTATGGATGTGTGTTTCATCCCTTTCGAGATTTAGAAGAAATAAACCATTCACAAGAGGTGCATGAACATAAAAGATGTTACTAATATCAATAGAAAAACCAGTATTCTCCGATTTAAATGAATAACCATCTTGCAATAAACACGATCCGGAATGATGTTCATGCTCAGCGGGCACATAATAACATTTATTAAGGTTTAAAACTAATCCAGAAGGTAAAACTAAGGAGAGCGTCTTAACGGCCATCACATCAACTCTTGATCCGTTGCCAGCGCATCGTCACCTCATCCCTCATGGCCGTCTATTAGTAGCTCTGTTTGAGTTACAAATATTAGCAAGCCGGTATCAAATACCCGGGCACTTCTGGCGAGGGCTAGTAAGGAAAACATCAATAACATGTATATCAAATATACCTTTGATGGTGCCGGCCTTCTTGTCCGCTAAGTACTTGGACGATGCTTCGGTGACCCTTGTCCTTGCAATAAAAGCACTTTCGGTGTCGGCTTAGGACCGGACTGAGCTTCTTCTCGAGGGGCATTGCTTACCGCCGCCGCCCTTCTTGAAGGGCTTCTTTGCTCCTACCTTTCTTAAAGGATGGGGGTTGACCATCAACATATGATTATTCTTTTTGATGTTCACCTCGCTACTTTCATCTTAGCAAAGAGCTCGGTGATCATGTCAGTGGAACCAATCTGATTGTGATCAACTACAAAACTTTGTAGCTAGGAGTGTCAATCTTGAGATCCTCTGGAATCTTGCGATCCGGTTGCTCAAGGCGTTGAGTGTAGCCCGACATCTTAATGGCGTGCTCACTATGGACCTCCTTCCTCCATCTTGTAGTTAAAGAATTTCTTAGAGATCTCATATCTCGAGCAGGCTTGAGTGCGAAACATGTTTTCAGCTCCTCGAGAATCTCAAAGGGCGGCGAACTCCTCAAGCGATTTTGAAGATCCGATTCCATAGCATACAACATGGCGATCTTAATCAAATCATAATCATCCTTGCATGGTGATAAACAACTTTTTCATCGATCGGCGCATCTATATGAGCGTCACCTAACTCTTTCCCAAGGACATAGTCCTTTTGTCATGACAGAATGATTCTTAGATTGCGGAACCGGTTGGTGAAGTTAGACCCATTGTTTCTAAGCTTTTCTTTCTCAGCAAAAGCGTTGAAGTTGAAGTTGGACTTGGCCATTGGATCTCTGATGTTGCAAGTATAATTTAGACTATGTTCATGATAAATAGTTCAACTTAATCAAATTACTAGATGAACTCCACTAAATTCAACATCCTCAAGTTGTTTAGTGAACACGATCCAAATTCACCACACCTAATCCGATCATCACGAGAAGATGTGGTTTCAATGGTGGACAACGAAGTGTCGATCATATCATTCATATGACTCATGCTTAACCTTCGGTTCTTGTGTTCGAGGCCATATGCGTACATGCTAGGCTCGTCAAGTTAGACCAAGTATTTCAGCGTGTGCAAAAGCGGCTTGCACCCGTTGTATGTGGCGTAAGTCTATAGCACCCGATCATCACGCGATGCTTGGACACGACGAACTTTAGCAGTGCATACTTGGGAGAACAGTTTTTATCTTTATCTTTAAGTGAGGAATCATCTTATAATGCTACCGTCGCGATCTAAGCATAATAAGATACATAAAGGATAAACATCACATGCATATAACTTTATGTGACATGGTATAGCCTATCTTCGCGCAATGATCTCCATCTTATGCGTGCATGATCTCCATCACTCCACCATGATTGCCTCCACCACGAATAGCAACTACAACTATTGCTAACTACTTAGCGATAAAGTAAAGCTATTACATGGCGTATAAGAAGTTGACTCGCAGGTCATACACAATTATAAAGACAACCATATGGCTCCTGCGGTTGTGTACTCATCGACATGCAAGTCGTGAAACATTACAAAACATGATCATCGCATACATTATACACATCACATCTTGGGCCATACCATATCACAGAAAACACTCCTGCAAAAACAAGTTAGGCGCCTCTACTTTGTTGTTGCATGTTTTACGTGGCTTATGGGAGTAGATGCTAACGATTCTTACCTACGGAAAGCCAGCGGTGATATTATGGTTGCCAAACTCGGTGTTAATCCCATGACAACTATAGTGAGAACTGGCATCCACCAGACCGCATGTGTGAACAAGCCACACGTCAAGTGCGGAGCCGGTCTCATGACGGCGTCGCGTAAGGTTGGCTGGACGCTTCAATCTCACTATCCGCGTCATAAGAAGAACACAAACAAGAGGCTTGCAGCAGAAAACATCAGCCGCAACAACCATGTTGCGTTCTACTGAAACACATCTACGCATAGATCTAGCTCGATACCCTTTGAAGGGTTTCGCGTCATAGTAAATCAAAATTTTCTATGGGCGAGCAGGAAAGCCAAGATCTAATCTAGGAGATGCAGAGAGATTGGATTAGATCTTCATACCCTTGAAGATTACGCACAGTGAGCGTTAAATCGGAACATGGGTGATGTAGTCGTACTCGCTTCTCCTCCTCGCGATCCGATCCGATCTAGCACCACAAGTGGCGGTGCCTCCGTGAGATGCACGTGCAGCACCTCGGCGTCTCCTCCTTCCTCGGACCGCCAGTATGGTGTGAGATAGATTGGATCTACAACACGGCGTGGTGTATATGGTGGAGAATTTCGCTGCAGGCTTCGCCTACAAGCGATCGGGAGGAGAGGAAGGTAGCAAGGCAGCTAGGGCTTGGAGGAAGGTGTGTGTGGGGGAGGCGCACCTTGCCCTCCTCCAAGCCTATCTCTAGTTTAAACAATTTAAACTCCTTATCTAGAAATCCTATCTCTAGTTTAAGCGATTTAAACTCTCCTTATCTAGAAATTCTATCCCGAGATTTAAGAGTCAAATCTCTCTAGAATCGGCTGGGACCTATGGGGCCTTGTGCCCTGCCCAATCTTGGCCAGGACACTCCCTCATAGGCCCATGCCCCTCCCGGAAGGTGGGGCCACGTTGGTCCCCTTCCGGAAGGTTCTAAAGCTTAGGTACAATACCGATTAACCGGAACAATTCCGAACTCCAAAACTGCCTGCCTTATATGAATCTTATTCTTGAACCATTCGTAACCTCTCGTGATATCCGGATCCCATCCGAGACTCGAACAAAATTCATAAACCAATTATCAATCTATCCTAGCGTCGAGATCGTTAAGTGTGTGACCCTGCGGGTTCGAGAATATGAGACATGATCTTCTATCAATAATCAGCAGTGCACCCATATTGACTCCACATTCATCGATGATCATATCGGATGAACCATGATGCCAGATTCAATCAATCCCATATATATATTCCCGTCTCGCGATATTTTACTTGCGAGATTCGATCGTCGGTGCCGTCATACCTAGTTCAATCTTGTTCCTGCAAGTACTTTACTCGTTCCGTAATCCGATATCACTTTGTGATTAACTCCTTAACCACATGCTTGCAAGCGGTGTTGATATCGATTACGAGTGGGCCCAGTATATCTCTCCGACTTGGGAGGACAAATTCCATCTCGATACATACAACCCAACGGATACTTTCCGATCACACGAGAGACACCTTTATGATCACCCTCTCATGGGATGACGTTTGATGACCTCAAAGCTTTCTTCCGATACCAGGAGTTGCATTATCTCATGGTCTAAGGAATACAATATTTGACATAGGAAAAGCTTCAAAGGCGAACGATGACACGATCTAATTTCTTGCTTTGTTTGGGTCTATCCACCATATCATTCTCCCAATGATATGATCTCATTATCAATTGACAACTCATGTCTATGATTAGGAAACCTTAACCATCATTGATCAATGAGCTAGTCCATAGAGGCGTACTAGGGCCACGGTGTTGTTTACAAACCACACAAGTATTAAAGTTTCCGCTTAATACAATTCTAGCATGGAACATAAACTTTATCATGAACAAGAATTATAATAATAACATCTTTATTATTGCCTCTAGGGCATAATTCCAAGATCCGTGGTAATTAGAGCATGTCGGACCGGTGGACCTATTCTTCCAGCAATTTGGATCGGTATAGCCGGTCTACCCTTACTCTGACATCATTTGACGGCAGATCTCTGTACAAAACTCTCTCTTGCATTCCATAGTGGTTATTTCCACCATGGATCACATATTCCATCTCGGAATAACCATCATTGTACCATTCATTCACCTGATTGTGGCGAGCTGGTCTCGCTTCTCTTTCCGAGGTTCATGTCTCGGCTTTGTGGGTTCAGGTGGTGGTTCTCTCCTTCCTTAGGGATATTATTCGTGATTTCCTCTTCCGAGTTCTCCTCTGCCGAGGTCTCCATTGCCTCGGCTTCCGCGCTTTTTCCGGACGGTGATTTCTCATACATTACCTCGGCTCCCATTGCCTCTGTTCTCGTTTGCTTTTCCGGCTATTGCGATCATAGAACAATTTGCTTGTTTCTCTTTCGAGTTACCGCTCTGTCCTTTGTGCATTGTTTAGGGTGAAGATGTTCTTTTCTGAGATAAGGCGGGTGTTGCTCGGTAAGTGAACCATTCGCGAGGCCCTTGGCCTCGCCGGGTCTTCTCTGAGCATTTCTTCATTCTGCTGGTTCGCAATGCGCACCAGCTCATTCACTCTTTCTTGCAGTTTTTGCCGGGCTTCGCCGGTTAATCCTTCTAGCTCTAATGTTGCGGCATTTGCCGCTCTCAGGTTCTTTGTCGGGGTACTGTACCTCGGCAAACCTAAATCAACTTATTCTGCCTTATGAGCATCATGCTCCTTGCTGATATCATCTATGAGGTTCTTTCCTCTTAATCTCAACTCGTCCCGCTCAGGCGATGTCAAGCTTGTTTGCCTTGGCATATTCTCGAGGTCTGTTTGAGGACTCATAAGGCCGACACCTTTTCGCCTCTACCGGCACTTTTTGCTGGTTTCTTCCTTCTGCTGAGCATTTGCGGATCAAGTATCGGCGCTACAAGTGTAGTCGGTTATCTATGGTTGCACGAAGGATATTTTACGGTCTTTCAGGTGGCCTTTACCCTTGGTGCCTTTGGGGTTGTTTCTGCATCTCGGCTGGTTGACCAACGAAGGATTACCTCGGTGGGTTGTGGAGCTGTTTGCACAGGTGCGACCTGCACGCCCGCCTTGGTCTTTGCTTGATCCGCGCTGCTACTCCCTGCACCCGGCTGCGACCATCACCTCGGCGGCGCTGCTTGTGAGGCGCTCCGCGAGGCTCAGCGGCGGCGCTAAGGAGGTTCTCTGCAACAACAACCTGGTGAGGATCGCGCAGGAGATGTCGGCGCCGGCGTAAATCTGGTGCATGCCCAAGTTGATGAAAACGCCGTGCGCGGAGGAGTTTTTCCTTGGAAGCACTGCGTTGTCATTGGCGTAGTCACGAAGATCAAGTCTTCGGACCAAGCGGAGACAACGCTTCGCCGGTGTTGATGAAGTTTCCCGTCCGGATCATGACTCCATTAGCACTGCTGGCCCCACGGTGGGCGCCAACTGTCGTGATGGTGGCACGGCAGATGCCATGGGTAGGCTAAAGTATGGGGCCAATGGATGCTAGAGGGATATAGGGAGGGAAGATGCAGTTGATTCTACACACAAAAGACTAAGGCAAAGATCTTTATTTCTCCTTGCTTGGGCTACAAGTGCTCCTTGAGCTGTATACAAGGAGAAAGGAAGAACTTACCACTAACGGTACTAAATGAGCCAATGCCCTCAGGGTCCAAGCCTCCCCTTATAAAGGAGAGCCTTGGGTTCCTTTAGGGCTAACGTGGCAAGCATATTCGAGGAATATGCTTGTCCCAATATAGTAGTTCGGCAGCCTCCTTTCCCTGTCGCCCCTCTAATGACGGCAAGGTTCCAGAGGGCCCCTTCTGCGCGCCTCGGGCTTCAGGACTGTCACCTCCGTGACCTTCTTCTGCCCCTCTGTCGCTCTGCGCCTTTGTCCCTTGTGCTTGGCTCCGCTCAGATTCTCCCTAGCCTGTGGCTAGAGTTTGACTTTAGGCTCCTCCTTCTCCTGCAAGCTTCGTATCATTTGGCCCTGCCTCGCGTTACTCGGCTCGTCCTTCACCTGCATTGAGATTACTCGGGCTAACCCGGCCGACTTACGCAGTATCTCGGTCGGGTAATGCCTTGCCATTATCATAAGGGTCCTGCCCTTTCCTATCTCGGCCGACCTCTACGAGTTGGCCGACTCAGAACTAACTTTCGGAAACTAGGCAGAACACCCTTCCGTCTTTCCCGTCTTTACCTATCCGGGTCACCTCCCAACAGAAACTTAAGTAGATACATTCATATCTCATGAGGTTTTGAGGAGGCTTCCTTTGTGCACAAGAATAGGCGTCAAACAAAGAACCACATGATCTAGTTCGTTTACTTTTTGGTTAGCAGTTGGTCATTATTTTTGGTTAGTAGATCAGCTTGAAGGCGTTTGTATTTCCTGCTTTTGACGGTTTAATAAAAGGGCAGGATGATTTTTCTTAAACTCCCAACCCCAAGCAAAGCAATCAACAATCATACACCTTTAGCTTTTCAACAGGTATACACAAAAGAAAGGTTCGATTTTCGGAAGAAATAGGGTAGTGCGTGTATTCTTATCAATAATGATACACCTTTACTCCAACTGAATCGCCAAGATTTTGAGGACCAGATAGGTATCATGGTTGCTATCAGCAAAATCATCTTCAACTCTAAAATACTAGCCAAAAGTGCTTTAGAACAACATGTCGGAGAAGCAAAGATCATCGTCTCCAACCGTTCCTGACCCATCTGCAATTCTGCATGCACACATGGGAACGATCGGGTGAAATGATTAGATCGCTTGCACACGCTGTACAGGATCTTCAGCTACGTACCTTTTCTAGATGGAACACCAGAAATTTATATATAATCATGCATGCATATAGCCAAAGTGGCTTAACAAAGGCGTGTTGAGCGTCTCTGGGGCTCGAAATTTCCCATCCCGTAGTAGTAAAATAGTTCGTCCACAAAACAAAATAAAAAGATTGACTCGGAGACATCATATCAAATTTTAGCTATTGCACCAAAACCAAAAGAGACATCGTCTTAAACTCTCGTCAGATATCGTCAAACACTGAGTGATCCCCTGCCCAAGCCAATCGTTTTCCTTTAAAAAAATCAAGCAAGCACGCATGTTCCTACTCCAAAATGTGGACCGTTAGAATCAAACCGAACAATGCATGACTGATTGGAGCTCCATAGTCCCATGTGTATGGATGTTTGTTTGACCAGCAAACAATTAATCATGCATGCATATATGTGGACAAGGCAATTATGGGAACTCAAGAACCATCACTTAATAATTGACTAGACAAAATTAGCTTCTACTCCTGTGTAGCAAACAATTTCGCTTTTACTTTTGTGTAGCGATCGGTCCTCCTGCCGATACGTGTCCTGTTTTGCTCTCGCTTTTACTTATGTGTAGCCAATAATTTTCCGCTTTTGCTTCTATTTCTTCTACGCAGCAAAACCGATTCGTCCACAAAACAAAACAAAAAGACTGACTCCACCTAGACCTCGTAGCAAAAAATTGGAGAAAATGACAAAAAACCACCACATTTAAGGACGAGGGGACACAAAACTACCACATTACGGTTTTTTGACACATAAATACCATTTTAGAGGACGGGCTGTGACGGGGGCACTGATTCCTCGTGGTTAGCCCTCTAACCAAGTTTACAGTGGGGCCACTTGTCGGTGCATGCGATGGCGGGGTGGCGGACGGACCACTCGGCCGTTAACGACGCGTTAGGGCACGATCTGATGCGCATGAGCTGTCCACCTCGCCACTCTCGTCCAGTTAGTCTCCAAAGTGCCATGGTGGCGGGAGGCGGCGGCTCGCCGGAAGAGCCGCACCGGGCGATTGGAGGCGGTGGCGGCAGATACATGAAGCAGTGCTGTTCGGGCCAGGCTTCAACATGGCGCCATCGATTTGGACAGCGGCGGCGATGAGTCGATGGAGATCTCGCTGCAGCTAAGCAGTATGGTGCACGGAGGAGGCATCGTCTGGCGGGAGCAGCGAGCGGTGTAGCAACGACCCGCTCAGCCACTACCGCTCTGACTACGGGTAAGGAAAAAAGTCCCTTCCCCTCTTCTATGTATTGAAATTTGTGGAATATTCAGAACATTAGGGAAATATTCAGTAAATTGTTTTGTTTTATTTCATATTAGGGAACATTCAGAGATGTGGGAACTGTTTATTCAATTTGATGGGGCCAAATTTGTGTCAACAACCATGCGTCGGTCTGATATTAGGTTTCTGAACTTGTTGGGACTGATGGAGAAGGAAGGGTATGGGCTGTGTGATTCAATTTATTATGTGAAAAATGAAGGAGAGGGGTTGAATGGCCTAAAATTAGTGGACAACAACATTAAGGTGGAAGAAATGCTGAGAAAGTATGAAAGGTCAAGAAAGCTTGTGTTGACAGTGATGAGGGACAAGGCTATGCAAGCCATTGTGTTGTACCCTGTGAAGAGCAAGAAGGGAAAACAAAAGTTGCATGATAGGTCATATCCTAGCCACATTGCAGTTGATCTAGATGAGGAAGAGCATTGTGACAACAACATGTTGCTGACCTCGAATAGTGGCAATTTCAGCCTCTGTGCACAGATTGATGAAAATATCTGAGAAATCAGCAGGAGGAGAAGATACAGAGGAAGAAGCGGTCGAGAGGAAGAAGAAGATCACGATGAAGAAGGAGGCAGATGAAGATGGCAGTTGGATGAATCCTTCAAAATCTGATTCGATTCGAGAGAAGTTGAGGAGGAAGGAGGTTGATGAAATGCGAGAAAAGAATTGGTAAGATGAAGAGAAGGGTAGATGAGGATTTGTATGAGGATGAGTCGAGCGGAAGATATTTTTGACTCTTATATTCCGGAGCGGTGAAGAAGACAGTTAAGCGGGCCCAACAACGGATCACACTCTCATGCGAAGTGGCGATTATGATTGGGCTCCTTCTGATGATGAAGAGGAGTTTGGTTTCCTTGGAGAAGAGGATGATGATGGGTTTGAGCCTTTGCCATTTGTGTTGCCAAATGGGAGGAAGAGAAGAGCAAAGAAGCAGACATAGAGGGTGTGGTATGATGAGACAAGGGAAAATCCAGAGAAACAATTCAGGTTAAAGCTTTGTTTCAAGGATGTGTATCAGTTCAAGCAGGCACTGTGTAGACTACATATTGTGCAGGTTAGGAATTTCCATTACCACAGAAATTGCCCAGATAGGATCATTGTGTGGTGCAGGCCAGAGAAAAAGGAGAAGTACAATTGCCAGTTCTTCATTTCTGCTTCAAAGATAAAGCATGAAACTACCTTCTGCATAAAGAAGATGCACTTGGAGCACTGTTGTCCTACTGAACCATCAAGCACTAGAGTTAACGGTAAGTGGTTGAGCAGTGCTTATGTTGACAAATTCAGATCAGACCCAAACACAGGTATTAGATCTTTAGTTGACAAAGCTAGAAAGGACTTTGGTGTAGATGTGCCAAAAAGGATGGCATACATGGCATAGACAAAGGCAAGAGAGATTGTTATGGGAGATCACAAGAAGCAGTATTATAGAATAAGGGATTATCTGCGGTATTATTGACAAAATCCAGGATCTAGATGCATTGTCACCGGAGGCCCAACAGAGGAGGAAGAGAAGGAAGCTATCAAAAGTGGGCAGGTTTTCATTGGTGACAAGCCAAGATTCCATGGGCTTTTCTTTTGTGTCAATTGAGCTAGGCTTGGATTTCTTGAGGGATGTAGGCCCTTCATAGGGTTGGATGGTTGTTTCATAAAGCTGACCACTGGAGCTCAAATCCTTGCAGCTCTGATGAGAGATGGCAATAACTGTTGGAATTATGCCCTAGAGGCAATAATAAAGATGTTATTATTATAATTCTTGTTCATGATAATGTTTATATTCCATGCTAGAATTGTATTAGCGGAAACTTTAATACTTGTGTGGTTTGTGAACAACACCGTGTCCCTAATGCGCCTCTATGGACTAGCTTATTGATTAATGATGGTTAAGGTTTCCTAACCATGGACATGAGTTGTCGATTAATAATGAGATCATATCATTGGGAGAATGATATGATGGACATACCCAAACTAAGCAGAGCAATTAGATCGTGTCATCGTGTTCATCTTTGAAGCTTTTCTTATGTCAAATATTGTATTCCTTAGACCATGAGATAATACAACTCCCTGGTATCGGAAGAAAGCTTTGAGGTCATCAAACGTCATACTATGAGAGGGTGATCATAAAGGTGTCTCTCAGGTGATCGGAAAGTACATGTTGGGTTGTATGTATCGAGATGGGATTTGTACCTCCCAAGTCGGAGAGATATACTTCGGGCCCACTCGGTAATAGATATCAACACCGCTTGCAAGCATGTGGTTAAGGAGTTAATCATAAAGTGATATCGGATTACGGGCAGTAAAGTACTTCTTGTGAGCGAGATTGAACTAGGTATGGCGGTACCAATGATCAAATCTCGGGCAAGTAAAATATCGCGAGACGAAGGAATATATATATATATATATGGGATTGATTGAATCACGCATCGTGGTTCATCCGATATGATCATCGATGAATGTGTGGGAGTCAATATGGGTTTCTAGACCCGCTGATTATTGATAGAAGATCATGTCTACATATTCTCGAACCAAGGGTCACACATAACGTGTCTCGGCGCTAGGATAGATTGGATAATTGGTTTATGAGTTTTTGTTGAGTCTCGGATGGGATCCGAGACATCACGAGAGGTTCGGAGTGGTCGGAGAATAAGATTCATATAAGGCGTGCAGTTTTGGAGTTCGGAATTGTTCCGGGTTAATCGGTATTGTACCGGAAGCTTCTAGAACCTTCCGGAAGGGGACCAACGTGGCCCCACCTTCCGGGAGGGGGCATGGGCCTATGAGGGAGTGCCCTGGACGCATTGGTCCAGGGGCACAAGGCCCCATAGGGCCCAGCCGGACAAACTAGGGATAAACCCTAGTTGGAGCTTCTAGAAGGGGGGGTCCTTGCCCCCCACTCTTCCTCCTTGGCCGCCGGTTTTGGACTTGGGGGAGGGGCTAGGGCTGCCGCCCACCCCTCTATATAAAGAGGGCTGGGGGCGCACCACCCCCCTACACCTTCCCCTCAAGCCAGTCGCCCTGCTGCCCTCCTCTCTCTCTCCCTCCCGACTGCGTGTAGGCGAAGCCCTGCTGCAGAAACTCTCCACCAATTGCATCGCGCCGTCGCGTTGTAGATCCAACCCATCTCTCCACCATACTTGCTGGACCAAGGAAGGAGGAGACGTCGAGGTGCTGCACATGTGCATCTCACGGAGGCATCGCCACTTGTGGTGCTAGATCGGATCGGATCACGAGGAGGAGAAGCGAGTACGACTACATCACCCACGTTAAATGAGCGTTCGCTGTCTTGAATCTTCAAGGGTATGAAGATCTAATCCAATCTCTCTCGTTGTTTGCATCTCCTAGATTAGATCTTCGCTTCCCTCTGTTCGCATCCATAGAAAATTTTGATTTACTATGTCGCGAAACCCTTCAGTGGTATCAGAGCTAGATCTATGCGTAGATGTGTTTCACGAGTAGAACGCAACATGGTTGTTGCGGGCGTTGATGTTTTCTATTGCAAGCATCCTGTTTGTGTTCTTCTTATGACGCGGGATAGTGAGATTGAAGCGGTCCAGGCCAACCTTACGCGACGTCGTTCGCAAGACCGGATCCGCACTTGACGTGTGGCTTGTTCCACACATGCGGCTGGTGGATGCCAGTTTCTCTCACTATAGTTGTCATGGGATTTACACCGGAGTTTGGCAACCATAACATCACCGTTGTGGCTTTCCGTAGGTAAGAATCGTTCTTAGCATCTACTCCCATAAGCCACGTAAAACATGCAACAACAAAGTAGAGGCGTCTAACTTGTTTTTGCAGGGAGTGTTTTCTGTGATATGGTATGGACCAAGATGTGATGTGTATAATGTATGCGATGATCATGTTTTGTAATGTTTCACGACTTGCATGTCGATGAGTACACAACCGGCAGGAGCCATATGGTTGTCTTTATAATTGTGTATGACCTGTGTGTCAACTTCTTATACGCCATGTATAGTTTCACTTTATCGCTAAGTAGTTAGCAATAGTTGTAGTTGCTATTCGTGGTGGAGGCAATCATGGTGGAGTGATGGAGATCATGCGACGCACAAGATGGAGATCATTCTCAAGATTGGCTATACCATGTCACATAAAGTTATATGCATGTGATGTTTATCCTTTTATGTATCTTATTATGCTTAGATCGCGGTGGTAGCATTATAAGATGATTCCTCATAAAGATCAAGATAAAACTGTTCTCCCCAAGTATGCATCATTGCGAAAGTTCGTCGTGTCCAAGCATCACGTGATGATCGGGTGCTATAGACTCTCGCTCACATACAACGGTGCAACGGTTTTCACAGCGGAAATACTTGGGTCTAACTTGAGCGAGCCTAGCATGTCTGAGACATGGCCTCGGAACACATGAACCGAAAGGTTAAGCATGAGTCATATGAATGATATGATCGACGCCGTTGTCCACCATTGAAACCACATCTCTGCTCGTGAAGATCGGAGTAGTTTTGTTGAATTTGGATCGGGTTCACTAAACAACTTGATGGATGTTGAATTTATTGGGAGTTCATCTAGTAATTTGATTAAAAGTTGAACTAGTTATCATGAACATAGTCTAATTTGTACTTGCAAATATTGTAGATCAAATGGCTAAGTCCAACTTCAACTTCAACGTTTTCTTTGAGAAGGAAAAGCTTAAAAACAATGGGTCTAACTTCACCAATTGGTTCCATGATCGAGAATCATTCTCTCTGGCGGTCAAAAGGACTATGTCCTTGAGAATGCGTTAGGTGGCGCCCTCGCTCTGCTTGGTGATGAGAAAGCTCTATCGATCGCACAAAGATGATTATGGTGTGATTAAGAGCACCATGTTGTTTGCTATGGAATCGGACCTTCAAAATCATTTTGAAGACTATCCGGGCCCTTTGAGATTCTCGAGGATCTAAAACCATGTTTGACTCAGGCGTTACGAGAGATATGATATCTCTGACGAAGTTCTTTAAGCGCAAGATGGAGGAAGGGAGTTAGTTAGTGAGCACACCATTAAGATGTCGGGCTACACTCAACGCCTTGAGCAAGCTGGACTGCAAGATTCGGAGGAGCTCAAGATTGACAGGTTGCAATCACTCCTCCCGGCTACAAAAGTTTTGTAGTGACTCACAATCAGTTGGTTCCTTGATCGATCACCGAGCTCTTCGCAAAGCTGAAGGCTGCGGAGGTGGACATCAGAAAGGATAATCATGTGTTGACGGTCAACAAGCCCCCCACCTTCAAGAAAGGTAAGGGTGCAAAGAATCCCTTCAAGAAGGGCGGCGGCAAGCGCGTTGCCCCTGCTGAGAAGAAGCTCAAGTCTGGTCCTAAGCCGGACACTGAGTGCTTCTATTGCAAGGACAAGGGTCACTGGAAGCGCAAATGTCCAAAGTACTTAGAGGACAAGAAGGCTGGCACCATCAAAGGTATATTTGATATACATGTTATTGATGTTTTCCTTACTAGCCCTCGTTGTAGTGCCTGGGTATTTGATACCGGTTCAATTGCTAATATTTGTAACTTCGAAGCAGAGCTACGAATAGGCGGTGACTGCGAGGATGAGGTGATGATGCACGTTGGCAAAGGATCAAGAGTTGATGTGATGGCCGTCGGCACGCTCTCCTTAGTTTTACCTTCGGGGTTAGTTTTAAACCTTAATAAGTGTTATTATGTGCCTGCGTTGAGCATGAACATTATTTCTGGATCTTGTTTATTGCAAGACGGTTATTCATTTAAATCGGAGAATAATGTTTGTTCCATTTATATGAGTAACATCTTTTATGGTCATGCACCTATTGTGAATGGTTTATTTCTTCTAAATCTCGAAAGGGATGAAACACACATCCATAACATTGAGGCTAAGAGATGCAAAGTAGATAGTGATAATACTACTTATTTGTGGCACTGTCGTCTAGGTCATATTGGAGTAAAGCGCATGAAGAAACTCCATTCTGATGGACTTTTGGATTATTTTGATTTTGAATCATTTGACACATGCGAACCATGCCTCATGGGCAAGATGATCAAAACCCTGTTCTCTGGTATGATGGAGCGAGCAACGGACTTGTTGGAAATCATACATACCGATGTATGCGGACCGATGAGTGTTTCGACGCGCGGTGGATATCGCTATTTTCTCACTTTTACCGATGACTTAAGTAGATATGGGTATATCTATTTAATGAAACATAAATCTAAAACATTTGAAAAGTTCAAAGAATTTCAGAATGAAGTGGAGAACCATCGTAACGGAAAGATTAAGTTTCTACGATCCGATCGTGGAGGTGAATATTTGAGTTATGATTTTCTCACGCATCTTAAAGCAAGCGGAATCGTTTAGCAACTCCACCGGAACACCACAGCTCAATGGTGTATACGAGCAGGAATCGAACCTTATTAGATATGGTCCGATCAATGATGTCTCTTCTTGATTTGTCGTTATCATTTTGGGGTTATGCACTAGAAACCGCTGCATTCACTTTAAATAGGGCTCCATCTAAATCCATTGAGGCGACACCGTATGAACTGGTTTGGTGCTAAACCTAAGTTGTCGTTTCTTAAAGTTTGGGGATCTGAAGCTTATGTCAAGAAGTTGATGCGGACAAGCTCGAACCCAAAGCGGAGAAATGCGTCTTCATTGGATACCCTAAGGAAACTATTGGGTATACCTTCTATCACAGGCAGAAGGCAAAGTGTTTATCATAAAAACGGTTCCTTTCTTGAGAAGGAGTTTCTCTCGAAAGAAGTGAGTGGGAGGAAAGTAGAGCTAGGCGAGGTTATTGAACCTTCTCTTGAATTGGAGAGTAGCGCACACCTGAAATTGTTCCTTGCCGCTGCACCAACGATAGAGGAAGCTAATGACAAGGATCATGAAGCTTGAGCGATCTCTTGAGCGTCAGTCGACAAGGTCGCGTGCCCCTCACGAGTGGTAGCAACCTGTCTTGTTGTCTTGTTAGTAGAAGCGGTGAACCTACGAACTATGAGGAAGCGATGATGAGCCCGGACTCGAGAAATGGCTAGAAGCCATGAAATCCAATTGGGATCCATGGCGAAAACCAAGTATGGACTTTGGTGGACCCTCCTAGCGGCGACGAAGGCCGTTGAGTGCAAATGGATCTTCAAGAAGAAAGCGGACGCGGATGGTAATGTTACCGTCTATAAGGCACGGCTTGTCGCGAAAGTTTTCGACAAGTTCAAGGTGTTGACTACGATGAGACTTTCTCTCCGTAGCGATGTTTAAGTACATTCGGATTTTATTAGCAATTGCTGCGTTTCATGATTATGAAATATGGCGGATGGATGTCAAGACGCATTCCTCAATAGCAACATTGATGAAGAGTTGTATATGATGCAACGAAGGTTTTGTCGATCCTAAGGATCTTGATAAAGTATGCAAACTTCAGCGACGTTCCATTTATGGTGAAGCAAGCATCTCGGAGTTGGAACCTTCGTTTTGATCAAGTGATCAAGAGCTTTGGATTTGTTCCAAATTGCTCTGAGCTTGTATCTACAAGAAAGTGAGTGGGAGCTCGGTGACATTTCTAGTACTATATGTGGATGACATATTGATTATTGGAAATGACATTAACATGCTTAACGATGTGAAGAGTTATTTGAACAAGTGTTTTTCAATGAAAGACCTAGGTGAAGCTGCTTATATATTGGGCATCAAAATCTATAGAGATAGACAAAGACGCATGATAGCTTTAAGCCAGAGTACATACCAAGACAAAGTTCTGAAAAGGTTCAGAATGGATAAGGCAAAGAAAGGTTCAGTGCCTATGTTGTCAGGTAAGATATTGAGCAAGGCTCAGTGTCCAGCTACGGTAAATGATAGGGAAGCTATGAGCAAAGTGCCTTATGCCTCGGCCATAGGTTCTATCATGTATGCCATGATGTGTACTAGACCGGATGTGTCCAATGCTCTTAGTTTGACGAGAAGATATCAAAGTGATCCAGGAGTGGAACACTGGACAGCCGTGAAGAACATCCTAAAGTACCTAAATAGGACTAAAGAAATGTTCTTAGTCTATGGGGGTGATGAACAGCTCGTCGTAAAAGGTTACGTCGACGCTAGCTTTGGCACCGACAAGGATGATTCTAAATCTCAGATAGGATACGTGTATATTTTGAATGGAGGAGCTGTGAGCTGGAGAATCTGCAAGCAAAGCGTGATCGCGGGATCTATAGTAGAAGAGGAATACATGGCTGCTGCAGAAGCGTCAAGTGAAGGAGTTTGGATCAGGAACTTCATCACTGAGCTTGGCGTGGTTCCAAGTGCATTGGACCCACTGGAGATATTGTGTGACAACACTGGCGCCATAGCACTCGCTAAGGAACCAAGATATCATCCAAAGACCAAGCATATCAACCGCAAGTTTCATATAATCCGAGATTATATAGCAGATGGAGATCTGAAGATTAGCATACATACGGATCTGAATGTCGCAGATCCATTGAATAAACCTCTTCCACGTGTAAAACATGATCAACACCTCAGTGCCATGGGTGTGAGATTGTTGCCAGATGTAAACTAGATTATTGACTCTAGTGCAAGTGGGAGACTGTTGGAATTATGCCCTAGAGGCAATAATAAAGATGTTATTATTATAATTCTTGTTCATGATAAAGTTTATATTCCATGCTAGAATTGTATTAAGCGGAAACATTAATACTTGTGTGGTTTGTGAACAACACTGTGTCCAATGCGCCTCTAAGGACTAGCTCATTGATCAATGATGGTTAAGGTTTCCTAACCATAGACATGAGTTGTCAATTGATAATGAGATCATATCATTGGGAGAATGATATGATGGATGACAAACTAAGCGAAGCAATTAGATCGTTTCATCGTGTTCATCTTTGCGAAGCTTTTCTTATGTCAAATATTGTATTCCTTAGACCATGAGATAATACAACTCCCGGTATCGGAAGAAAGCTTTGAGATCATCAAGCGTCATCCTATGAGAGGGTGATCATAAAGGTGTCTCTCGGTGATCGGAAAGTACATTGGGTTGTATGTATCGAGATGGGATTTGTCCCTCCCAAGTCGGAGAGATATACTTGGCCCACTCGTGTCGATATCAACACCGCTTGCAAGCACGTGGTTAAGGAGTTAATCACAAAGTGACGGATTATGGAACGAGTAAAGTACTTGCTATGAACGAGATTGAACTAGGTATGACGGTACCAACGATCAAATCTCGGGCAAGTAAAATATCGCGAGACGAAGGGGATATATATGGGATTGATTGAATCCTGGCATCGTGGTTCATATGATATGATCATCGATGAATGTGTGTGAGTCAATATGGGTTTCCAGACCCCGCTGTTGATTATTGATAGAAGATCATGTCTGCATATTCTCGAACCCGAAGGGTCACACACTTAACGTGTCTCGATGCTAGGATAGATTGGATAATTGGTTTATGAGTTTTTGTTCAGAGTCTCGGATGGGATCCGAGACATCACGAGAGGTGCCGGAGTGGTCCGGAGAATAAGATTCATATAAAAGGCGGTTTTGGAGTTGAATTGTTGGGTTAATCGGTATTATCAGGAAGCTTCTAGAACCTTCGGAAGGGTACCAATGTGGACCCACCTTGGGAGGGGCATGGGCCTATGAGGGAGTGCCACGGCGCATTGGGCCAGGCACAAGGCCCCATAGGGCCAGCCAAACTAGGGATAAACCCTAGTTGGAGCTTCTAGAAGGGGTCCTTGCCCCACTCTTCCTCCTTGGCCGGTTTTGGACTTGGGGAGGGGCTGCCACCCTCTATATAAAGAGGGCTGGGCGCCACCCCTACACCTTCCCCTCAAGCCTCGCCTGCGCCCTCCTCTCTCTCTCCCTCATTGCGTGTGGCGAAGCCTGCTGCGAAACTCTCCACCAATGGTGCACCGTCGCGTTGTAGATCAAACCCATCTCTCCACCATACTTGCTGGACCAAGGAAGGAGGAGAAGTCGAGGTGATGCGTGTGCATCTCACGGAGGTATCGCCACTTGTGGTGCTAGATCGGATCGGATCACGAGGAGGAGAATGCGACTACATCACCCACGTTAGGCGAGCGTTACGCATTTGAATCTTCAAGGGTATGAAGATCTAATCCAATCTCTCTCATTGTTTGCATCTCCTAGATTAGATCTTCGCTTCTCCTTCGCATCCATAGAAAATTTTGATTTACTATGCCGCAAAACCCTTCAATAACAACATTTATCCAATAGCTTGGGCCATTGTAGCAAAAGAAGATATTGAGAATTGGCGGTGGTTTCTAGAGCGTTGAAGGAAGCACTTGGTGGAGAGGAAGGCCAGTTTGACAGTACACCATCATGTCAGCGGAAGAAAGGGCGATAAAAGGCTGTGAACACCGTCTTCCCAAACTTACCCGAGATTCTGTCTTAGACACATTTATGCCAACTTCTAGGCTGCAGGATTCGAGGAGAAGACACGAAGAAGTGCATGGATAGGGCAGCATATTCTTACACCAAGCATGGATTTGACAAGGCAATGGATGAAATGAAAAAGCAGTGTGAGCAAGCTTGCGTTGGCTTTCAAAATTCCGGTGCACACATGGGCAAGGTGGGCTTTGACTCAAAGCGCAAGGATTTGGTGAACAATAATCTCGGTGAAGTGTTCAATAGATATATCTTGGATGAAAGAAACAAACCAATAGTGACAATCTTTGGTAGGGATCTATGACAAGCAAATGGTCAGGTTTGATGACAAGAGAGATGGTGGTAGAAAAGCTAGGTGGGAAATCACACCACATTATGCTGAGAAGCTTAAATGATGAAAAAATATGCTAGACATTGCATCCCACAAAGAGCAGATGAAGGACTATGGCAGGTAGCAAGTGGTGATCACACATATGAGTTAAATCTAAATAGTAGAACTTGTTCTTGCAGAAAGTGGGATTTAACTGGGTTGCCATGCAATCATGCAATCTTAGCCATCTATGAAGAAGGAAAATATCCAGAAGATTATGTCTTAGATTTCTACAAGAAACCCTACTACCTCAAATCCTATAGGCCTGTGCTCTATCCAATGCCACAGCAGCATGGCTGGACAAGAACAGATACTGAAGACATAATGCCACCTGCTTTTAAAGATCACCAAAAGGGAAGGAGGCAGGAAAAGAGGAGAAAAGGGAAATTTGAGGTCCCTAAACCCAAAGAATCATCTAGGATGGCCACTATCACATGTAGCAACTGCAAATTACAAGGACATAAGTACACAAGCTGTGCACAACCACTCAGACCTGATCTTGCACTTAGGAAAAGCCATCACAAGGTAACTAAATTATTGCACAAAGGATTTCTGCATTGTATTTATATTTTAGTTAATAACTATGTTATTTGCAGTCAAACAGGACCATTCCTGCTGGTGCAGGCCCTAGAGTTGATGGATAAGGCTCAACTTCCAGGGCACCATCCTCATCTTCTATGCCAGAACAAACTCCCAGGCCACCAAGATCCTCTTTTGTTCCTCCAAGATCAACTACTGATGCACAACCTCCTACTGGTTCAGCTCCAAGGCAAGGGAGAGGATTCATGTCCTACTTCACGGTGGGCAAATGCATCTGTGGTAGGGACTCAAGTAGTGGTCCTTTAGATGGTTGAAGCAAAGTAGTGGTCCTTTAGTTTACATTATTTGCTTGGAGCAAAGTTTACGATGTAAACTGTTATTTTGATGTGGAAAATTGGTGAACCAGTATGTACCTACCTATGTCGTCTTGTTGAACGGTATATAGGTCATGTTGAACCATTATTTAGCTACCTATGTCACTATTGTTCCACCAGTTCATTCAAATGCTTTTGTTGTCATTTATTTTCTTACATGATGTGTGTAATTTCACCATAATGCTGGCAGTTGATCTAGGCCAAAACACATATATTTCAGACCAAAACACATCATTCAGACAATAGTTATTCACATATAAATTCTGGCAGCTCACAGATACATAAGAATTTAAACCAAAGCTCATCTCATAGTTCAACAAACAAAGCATCAGTCAGACAATAATTGTACTTATTACAACTCACAAACACTTAAGAATTCAGCTCTGAGAGCACCCATCACAGTTCAACAACACATCCTAATTGAACATTACTTAATGAAGATAAAATTAGACATCACAAAGATCTTTTATCTTCTTGAACCTGCTCTTGTAAGCTTCTTTCTGCTTCAACAAGTCAGAAATGATGGACTCCAACTTCCTCTTATCTTCTTTGTACTTGTCCCTATCATTATCTGCTTTTTTCAGCAAGCATTTGTGCATCTTACAGGTTGTTTCACCAGTGATCCTTTCCCCCTCTAATGCAGACCTAGCATCCATCAATCCTTGTTCAGCTATAGCCTTGTGGGCTAAAGTCACCTGCTTTTCTTCCACTTGTGAATTCCTCAGATCAGTGTGGAGCTTGTTTATTTTATCTTGATAATCAAACTTCTGCTCCATGAAATTCAGGGATTCAGTGGCCTTGGCTTGCTTAACTTCTCCATACATATCCCATAGCTTGCCTACTGCTTTCATCATAGCATCGAGGCTGGATCAACCATTGCGAAAGTCACACTTCAATTCCTCCTAAAATTCGGTGATATTTTAGTTAAAAGAAGAACTAACTATGAATATGAGAGAAAATGGCACAAACATTTGATCACACACCGCCCTTCAGCTTAGAAACCTTCTACCCGTGTTGTAGCCCTCAAATCCAACAAATTTAGCCACAAATCCACACTTCAGACGGAGAATGGGCTCAGCCCATCGACTAAACCGCACCAATCCGAATCATATATGACATTTGAAAGAGCATTTGCTATCCCTAGTAATTTTGGTGTTTAATAACAACACACATATCGGACTAATGTGTTGCTAAGTGTGTCGTAGGTACATTAAGAAGGTTTGCAAACATTGAAACTATACGCTGGCGTGCACGCTTTTGCTACGGACGACGGAAGCAAATGACTAAGCGTGAAAAATTCTGCCGTGCGGTACTAAAAGCGGTAGTACGCATTTTAGTACCTAGCGCGACAGCTTTTTCAGCTTGTCAAATGCTCACTGCTCCGTACTAAAATCGGTACCTTTCACAGAGGCTTTGAGCATTGCAAAGGCCCTTTATCGCCCGGTAGCAAAATGCGATAATCTTGCATTTTACTACAGGCGTGTGAAGTTTTGCGTTGCAAAAAGTTGCGCCGATAGCGAAATGCGGTGGTACGCGTTTTGCTACAGGCGTGATGAGAGTTTTCGTATGGATTTGTGTTGTTCTCTCCGGGTAGTACGGTTGGCTCAAGCGGTACTACCGCTTCCGTAGCAACATCGATCATTGGGACAGGACTTGTTCTTTGTTTGAAAAGGGTGATCCGGTACCAGTCGGTAGTCGGAATTCTCCGTAGTACCGCTTCAACTCCGGTACTACGCTGCGATAAATGCACCGGTCAGATTTTGTGGAGGGGTATAAATACCCCTCCACCTACCTTGGTACAAAGTGCTCAGCTCATTAAAGTCTTGCCCACCATTGGAGTCCATTGGAGCCACTCAAATTCTCAAGATCTCATCATCCAACCAGCCAAAGTCCTTGATCATTGGGGAATCGAAGGAGGAGTCCCCGATCTACTACTTCACCAAAAGAGATCTTCATTTCCCCCTCATTTCATTGATGGCCCCTTTGCTCTAGTGTTTTGTTGGAAACCCTAGCTCTTGTTTTTGTTCTTACAAGCTTGTCTTTGATTGCTTTGACAGCTTGCTTGTATTTGGGAGCCTCCGATTAAGTTGTGGATGTGTGCCCCAAACTTGTAACGGTGTCGGCTTCCACCTTGAAGGTTGCCGATATAGTGGAAGGTGAATCAATCCCATTGGGGTGAGATTCATCGGAGAACAAGGGAGGCCTCTTGTGGCGTTGGTGGTTTGAAACCACCCCTCTCCAAACGTGACGTACTTCCCTCAAAGGAAGGAACTACGGAAACAAATCCTTGTGTCTCCGCGTCCACTTTTGGTTACCTCTATCCTTTACCTTTACTTACTTGTTACTACTTTGTGTTGTGGTAGCCCTTGCGTTTTGTCATATAGGTAAATTCACCGTAGTTGCATTATCTAGAGAATTTACCTTATTGTCAAACCTTAATTTGAAAAAGAAGAAAATTTGAAGTAGCACCTATTCACCCCCCCTCTAGGTGCCCATACGATCCTTTCAATTGGTATCAGAGCCTCGGCTCTTTATTCAGGCTTTACCGCCTAAGAGAATATGGGTAGCCAAGAAGGGGATGGTGGTAGTGAGTCAACTCCGGTGACCATGGAAGATCTCAGAAACTTGGAAACAAGATTGAGCTCTTCCTTGGTCAACAAAGTCAAGAAGATGCTTGGGCAACTTCTTAAAGACAAAGATGGCTCATCACCCCCATCCCCTCAAGAGGAACTACCACCCGCACCTAAAGGGAATACTCCGGTATCCCCCGAAGGTATGGTGGTAGGGGATAAACTAGACAATGCTAATTCCTCCACACGACCTGATGGGGGGAAGGGTGAGCACCGTGATTCTTGGTACTCTCCCGATCCTCCCATCCCTCACCCTCATGTGTACAATAGAGGTGACCCACCTAAGCTTGAAGAGTCTGCTACTTTTGCTCAATGGCAATCACTAATGAGAACTCATATGCGCAGCTCTTGCATTGAACTATGGAACATCATCGAGCATGGACTCTTTATTGGGGATCCAAACAACTTGACAAGAAGAGAGGTTGTCAATAGTCAACTCAATGCCACTGCTTTGCATATGATTTAACAAGTATTGGGAACAAAGGATTATCCACACATTGAGCACTTTAGCATTGCCAAGGAAGCTTGGGATGCTCTCACTGTGTTGTTTGTTGGAAATGAGAGTATGAGGAGGAACAGATATGATGCTCTAAGCAATGAAGCCGAAGGTTTCTACATGAAAGAAGGTGAAGATCATGAAGACATGTATCGAATGCTCAAGACCACCGCCACCGCTTTTAGAAATGTGAGTGCCTCACATGTGGATGATGCATGGATAAAAAGGAAATATGTGAGTGCACTCATGCCTTTTGAGCCCACCGACTTGAAGAGCTTACAAGGAAGACACAACTACCATCTCATGACCTCAAACGAAGTTATGCAAGAGATGGCCGCTTTCAAGGTCGCCGCCAAGAATGCCAAAGATGCCCGTGCTCGTGCCCTCGGTATGATCAATGTGGTCAATGTTGCTTTAAAGGCCAAAGTTGTGAACTTTGAAGATGAAGATGATAGTGATGGAGGCCTCTCCTTGGACCATCCCGATGATGTCAAGATTGCTCATAGTCAATATATGGCTTTCTATGCAAAGAACTTTTGGAAGAATCCCGCCAAGGCCAAGATGGAAATGCAACGAAGAAGCAATCCAAATGGGAAAAGAGAGAATGCCACTAGGTTGAGAACTTGCTTCAATTGTGGTGACCGCTGCCACTTTGTGGCAAGCTGCCCCTATGAGAAGAGAGAAGATAATGGTGGGAAGCTTGTGTTGAAGAAGACTCTCAAGGCACCCTACAAGAAACCTTTCATCAAAAAGAACCCCATCAACAAGAAATCGGGAGAAATTGTCTTGATCACTCATGAAGAATACTCCTCCGACAATGACGATGATGAAGATGAGGAAGAAGAAGAAACCTCACATGGTATGGCTGCTCTAGCCACCACCTCTACTCCGACACTCTCACTCTTCGACTCTCCAAATGAGAACTCTTCCTCCAAGGACGTCACTTGCCTTATGGCAAGAGGAACGGAGGTATCCTCATCATCCCACTCTACTCAATTAGATAATGATGAAATTGATGATGAAATGTCTCTTGATGTTAAAAAGGAATTAATTGCCTTTGATGAGTTCATGACTAACCTAGAAGGTGATGCTAAACTACATTTTGGGAACATCTTAGATCAACTCTCCCACACTCAAGAGCTTCTAGATGTTAGATGTAAACTTGGGCATGAACATATGATTGAACTAGAGGCTTTAAGCAATGCTCTAGAAGAAGAACAAGAGACTAGGTTGTCCCTTGAGTCAAAACTTGAAGGGCTTGATGAGACCAATGACATCATTGTTAACAAACTCATTAAAGAGCGTGATCATGCTATTTCTAAATACAAAAGAGCTAAAAAGGACAAGGTTGAGTTTGGTGTGGTTCATGAAAAACTTGCTGAGGACTTTAGCTTACTTAACAAGGCCCACAAAGCCTTGGAGAGTGAACTCTTGTCTCTCACAAAGTCCCATGAAACACTTCAAACTCAATTGGCCAATATTCCTTCACCTAGTAACTTCATTCCATCGAGTAGCACGAATATCCTTGAAGAGAATGCTAGGTTGAAGGGGGAGCTTGCAAAGACCACATTTCCACAAGGTAACAAGTCTATTGATGATCTTTTGAGCAAGCAAAGGCGTAGTGGTGATAAAGGGGGCATTGGTTTTGTCTCCAAAACAAAGAAGAAGAACAACAACAAGAAGAAGGACAAGCCCGCACAAGAGACCAACAAGACCATTGTGGGAAGTAAGACCACAATTGGCAAAACTATGTCTCATGACGATTTTGCGGGAAGTGCTAACCCTCACTATGTTCTAATGCGTGATTACTATGGTGATGTGTATGCACAATATGTTGGTCCATATGATGGTTATATTGCTTGGTCTATTTGGGTTCCCAAGACCCTTGTTGCTAACAAAAGAGGACCCATTGAAAAATGGGTACCTAAAAACTAGCTTGATCTTTTGTAGACCTATGCTTCCGGAGGTTCAAAATGGGTGCTTGATAGTGGTTGCACTTGTCATATGACCGGCAACTCGTCTATTGTCAAGGACTTGGTGTCAAATGAAGATCAAATCACCGTCACATATGACGAGAAGTCAAAATATATGGTAATGGGTTTTGGCAAGGTAGTGGTGGCTCACGACATTACACTCGTGAACGTCATGCTTGTTGAAACCCTTGGATGCAATTTACTTTCTGTCCGTGCACTTGGAAAGATGGGCTTTGTCGTCTTTATTGATAATGATATTGTGGTCCTCATGTGGAGCAAGTCTCTCAAGGTCGCTTTCGTTGGGTACGTCGAAAATGACTTGTATGTGGTGGACTTTTCGGACAAGCCACTACAGTCCGATGTGCTTCTGGAAGGCCGATGTGGGGC
The DNA here is from genome assembly GCA_030063025.1 of Avena longiglumis. NCBI lineage: Eukaryota > Viridiplantae > Streptophyta > Magnoliopsida > Poales > Poaceae > Avena > Avena longiglumis. The sequence goes on from CP125978.1 coordinate 27,949, forward strand.
TATGGCACCGCCGACTAGCCCATGTCAATATGAGAACTTTGCAAAGTCTCCATAAAGAGGGCCATATTGTTGGACTAAAAGAAAATGTTTCCTTTGCCAAAGATCGTGTTTGCAGGGCATGTGTTCTAGGAATATGCATGGCGCTCCTCATAAGCCCACGAACCAAATCAAGTCTAACAAGATCTTGGAACTCCTTCATGTGGACCTATTTGGTCCTCCTTCTCATGCAAGTCTTGGTGGGAAGAAATATTGTTTGGTGATTGTTGGCGACTTTTCAAGATACTCTTGGGTTTATTTCTTCAAGTTGAAGAGTGAAACTCAAAGGACTTTTATCGACTTCATCAACTTGGTTCAACGGCAACACAATGTTCCGTGTTGATTATAAGTGACAACGGCAAAGAGTTCAAGAACTACACCTTGAATGACTTCCTTAGTGATGAGGAATTAAGCATCAATATTCCGCGCATACACCCCTCAACAAAATGGTGTGGCGAAAGGAAGAACCGGACTCTTATTGAGATGGCTAGGACCATGTTGGAGTTTAAATCTCCATACAAATTCGGGCGAAGCCGTCTCCACCGCTTTCCATGCTTCAAACCGGCTCTACCTCATAAGAAAATCAACAAGACTCCATATGAGATACTTAGGTAACAAGCCCAACATATCTTATTTACGTGTTAGGTTGTAAGTGTTTCTATCTCATCAAAGGTGTTCGTTTGTCTAAATTCGAATCTAAAGCATTAGAGGGTATTTTTGTTGGCTATGGTCTCGAATCTCACACTTATAGAATCTATGACAAGCTCTCCGGAGCCGTCATAGAATCTTGTAGTGACCTTGAAAAATATGATGGTCCCCAAAGGCGTGTTGATGCTTGTGATGCAGATGTTGAAATGCCTCAGGATGCCATAGGAAGAATGGGTGTGGGTTATATCCGCCCCATTGAGGAACCCCTTATGGCGGATCGAGAAGAACTATGCTCCACTCAAGTGGAGCCCTCATCTTCACAACCTCAACATGCTCCGTCTACCGAGGAGGACGTTGACTCAAGCCAAAGACAAGTTGTGGACCCTCAACATAGTGATCAATGTGTGAACTCTAGTCAAAGGGAGATTGGTCCATTTGATGGGGTGTCAAGTGGAGTCAAGTCAATTTGCCGAGGAAGATCCATCCAAGCTGTTTTGAGGGGTGCTCAAGTTGAGGCTAGAAGAACACTTGATCAAGACCAAGGTCAATCCGTGCCTCCCAATATAGAGAATGGATCCAATAATGACCAAGGTCAAGTTGATGGTCAAGACGAGGATCAAAATGATGAAGAGGGTCCTCCAAGAAACAATGAGGAGATCCACACTCGTCGCGAAGCTAGAAAGGAAAGAATGTTGGAAATAAGAGACCACACTCTCCAAAATGTTGTTGGAGATCTAAGGAAAGGAATTTCCACACGAGCACAATTGAAGAGGTTCAGTGAACATCAAGCTCACATTTCCATGATTGAACCAAAGAAAGTGTGGGAAGCCCTTGAAGATTCGGATTGGTTAGAAGCTATGCACAAAGATCTCAACAACTTTGAGAGAAACAAAGTATGGAAGTTAGTTGAGAAGCCAAAGGATTGCCGCAATGTTATTGGAACAAAGTGGATATTCAAGAACAAGCAAGATGAGCATGGGATTATTGTAAGGAACAAGGCTAGATTGGTTGCACAAGGTTATTCCCAAATTGAAGGCATTGATTATGGAGAGACTTATGCACCCGTGGATCGCCTTGAGTCCATTCGTATCCTTCTTGCTTATGCGGCACATCATAACTTTAAGTTGCAACAAATGGATGTAAAAAGTGCATTCCTTTATGGTCCCTTGAATGAATTGGTATATGTCAAGCAACCCCCGGGATTTGAGGACCCCAACTTCCCAAACCATGTCTACAAACTTGATAAGGCGCTCTATGGGCTCAAGCAAGACCCACGCACGTGGTATGAGCACCTTAGAGAGTTATTGTTTGACCGTGGCTTTGAGGTTGGGAAAATCGAACCCACTCTTTTTACTAAGAGGGTTAATGGGGAGCTTTTTGTATGCCAAATCTATGTTGATGATATTATCTTTGGCTCTTCTAACAAAGCTTTTAATGATGAATTCTCAAAGCTTATGACTAGTAGGTTTCGGATGTCCTTGATGGGGGAGTTGAAAGTATTCCTTGGCTTTGAGATCAAGCAAGTGAGAGGAGGAACATTCTTTAATCAAGCCAAGTATACTCAAGATATGCTCAAGAGATTCAAAATGCAAGATTTGAATGGAGCCTCAACTCCCATGGCAACAAAGACTCATCTAGAACAAAATCCAAATGGTAAAGATGTGGATCAAAAGGTATACCGGTCTATGATTGGTTCTTTGCTTTACCTTTGTGCATCTAGACATGATATTGTGTTGAGTGTAGGTGTGTGTGCAAGATATCAAGCGGCTCCTAAGGAAAGCCATTTAATGGCGGTCAAGATAATCTTTCAATATTTAGTTCATACCCTATTTTATGGTCTCTGGTACCCTCAAGGCTCAACATTCGCTCTTTGTGGATACAATGGGATTAGGCGAGACAAGGATGATAGAAAATCAACTTCCGGGGCTTGCCAATTCCTTGGTAGGTCCTTGGTATGTTGGTCTTCTAAGAAGCAAAATTGTATATCTCTCTCCACCGCCGAAGCCGAGTATGTTGCTGCTGCTAGTGCGTGCACCCAATTGCTATGGATGAGGCAAACTTTAAAGGAATACGGTGTCCATTGTGACAAAGTGCCTCTTCTATGTGACAATGAAAGTGCCATCAAGATTGCATACAACCCGGTGGATCACACAAGGACAAAGCATATTGATATTCGACATCACTTTATTAGGGATCATGTTGCTAGAGGTGATATTGATCTATCCTATGTGTCAACCAAAGATCAACTTGCCGATATCTTCACGAAGCCACTTGATGAAGCAAGGTTTTGCTACTTGAGGAATGAACTAAATATCGAGTTTGACTTGATTATCTTGCTCTCTCACCTAATTCTTGACCCATGTTTGGTTTAGGTGTAGGCATGGACATAGGGGGAGTGCGTTCCTAATTGATTGGACTATCCCTCCCCCATTATGCGCAAATTAAACAAAAATCATTCCTCTTAATATCATTTTGTGATATGTGAGCTCAATGATGAGTTTTGGTAATGGACCCAAGATACATCTTTGTGGTGCCAAGCCGAGTATACTCAAATATGGTGGCCTAGGCCACCGCCCCCTCTCAATCGAGAGGTTGAAGTGCTTACTCGTGTTTGTCACCTAGTTGAATTGATTCTTACTCATGTTTGTCATCCTCTAGTTGGTGTTGATTCTTTTGGTCATGCACTCAAGTTTGGTTCTCCATATGTTTTTAGTGTTTTTCCTTGAGTGCATTGGCCCCTTTCCGCGTATCTCTCTAAACCCAGGCCCCTCTTTTCCAGCAAAACCCATCTACTCTGCACAAGAACCTTCCTTTTTTCTGTATCTTGGCTCTCTGTCCTGATGGTAATGGTACTACCGGACCTCACATGCGGTACTACCGGCTAACGGTACTACCGGAAGTCACTGTGATTACTACACAGGTGTGTTTCGGGTTCCGCTGCAAACTTCCCAGGGCGGTACTACCGGCTGGTACCCTCTGATCACTACTCGCTTCTGCAGGTCGGTACTATTTCAGCTGTGTCGGTTAAGGCGGAGCGAGAGGCACCCTCGTGCCTCATTCATCCCTCGCCTCCCTCCTCACCGCCACTTGAGGCACGCCGTGCCGGAGGAAGCCGTCGCCCATCCTCTCCGGATCCCCATCGGATTCGGCCTCCCAGGCTCCTCCTCTTCCCCACCGTCATGGACACCGGTACCACCGCCCTCCTCATCTTCTTACTTGTTTTCTCCATTGAATCTAGGGTTCCTTCGATTCTTGGTTAAAACTTGCATTCTTGAGGTTGTATCGTGTCCTAGTTACCAGATCTATCACTTGGCCCGATGGGAATCGTGTTTTGACAACAAATTTGCTGCCCATACTCGGATCTTAGTTCAGATATGCACTGTAGTCGCGGGCCGGTAGTACCGGGAATATTTTTCCGGTACTACCGCTTGTGCAGATCCGGTACTACCGCCTCAGTACTGGCAGCAAATTTTTTTTAAAACACTCAGCCCCATCATCTGTTTGCCCCAGGTTCTTGTGCCCTTACCCCTATGCTTTCTCCCTCGTTCTTTCACAGGTGCAGGGGGTTCCCAGGGATCACTCAAGCGCTCCAAAGCTCACTATGAGATCGAGGACTATGAGTCAGAATCTAAAACCGAGTCTGAAGAGGAGGTCATGCCTCAACCTAGTGCCCGTCTGAAACTGCCAATAACTCGTGGTCGTGGGGGAAAGGGGGTCAAGCTCAGTGCTGGTCGTAGTAAAGATCCTCCACCTCCTCCTCCCTCTGGTCCTTGCAAGAGTCAAAGTTCCGGCCATCGAGGCCAAAGGCATTGTGTGATATCTCAGTCTGAATTTCATGCTCTGCGGGTGGTCGATCCATATGGGGGCCCGCACTTTTGCTCGAGAAAGCCTCTTCTACACGGAATTTCAGGCGGGTGTTTCATGAGATTCTCATGAAAGATGACAACATTGTGGTTCCTCAAAAATGGATCGAGATGAATCATGGGAGGAAGAATCTGAACTACTTTGGTGAGGCCCTTGACATGTGTACCAACTTTGGCTTGCTTCCTATTATGGAGTTCAAATGCAACTATGATCCAATGCTCATTGCTCGGTTTATGCAACCGTTCACTTTGCCAAGAATAACGCTAGGACTCTCACTTGGATGACCGAGGTGTTGTCAAGGATGCATCGTTGGTGAGTTTGTGGCTATCCTGCAGTGCGAAGACCGTGGCAAGGATGTTCCGTTGGGTTTCGATGCCATGCAAATGACAATCCCATGAAGAATGATAGGCTTGCCCTTCTTGTACATCCGGTAGCGGCATCCTGGTAAGATCAAAGGGCTCCTTCCTACTTATGACATCATGCACCGCATCTATCGCGAGACTATCGCCTCGTCTTGGGAATGTTGATGAGATTCATGCTTACATGGTGGATATTATGATGGCCACCTATCACCACCGTGACTCTGGCCTCCCTATGGATGTGATAGATGTTATACGGAATGAGATGGTCTCGCCACTTTTCAGCGGAGGGTGCCTCCTTTGCTCCATACATCATGGCTCTCATCATTAGCAAGTGCCCTAAAATTGCCCGTGACTTGCCTCATCTTCGTCTTGCCACTCACCACAAGAATCACGATCAAGACCCATCCCAAACCCGCAATGCGGATGGTCGATTGTTGATGAGGATGGGAACCCGGTTGAGGACTCGGTGATCTCTTGATGCTCCTGCTTATGTGGTCTCTCGTCGCCAGCCAGCACAACCATCTTGGGCTAAGAGGGTTGAGGCCAAACTCAAGAAGATATTCTGCCTCCAAGTGGACAATCAGAAACGCCTGTACGAGGCCCATGTCTATGCCAAGAAGGCATGTGCTCGTCAGAATGAAATGATGGAGGCTCAAGGCTTGACTGCTTCCAAGGGATCCGAGAACAACATTACCCCAGAAGACCAATGGATCTCCAAGCACAGCAACTGGGAAGATGATGCCACCTCCTCCTTCCGTGCCCCTCCACCTCATGGTGCATGGGACGACGTTGATGATGATGATGATGAGTGATCTCCGGGGCGTTAGTGTTGCTCTTGTCCCTTTTTGGCGTCTTGATGCCAAAGGGGGAGAAGTTGCACATTAGGTATGCGGGGAGATTTGCGAGGGAAAGTCACAAGCTCGTTCTTGCCTTTGATTTTATTCGCTTGTGAACTTATTTGGTTGCCTCTTACTATGTGTGAACCTAACTATTTGTGCTATGTATGTTAAGACTATGTGGTTATCTTATGGATCCATCTTGTGTGTATTATGGCTACTCTTGTTGGATCCATCCTATGTGATGATTTTCCTCATTCCTAATCTATTGGTCATCACATGTTTTTTCTTACAAAGGTATGTCCTCTATGTGCGACTTCTACTCTCTTGAATGTTTGGGGCTTGTTTCTACATATCTAGGGGGAGCCCCATCTCCATCTTATCATCACTAGATTTCCTTGCAAAATGTGTGTTGTCATCAAACACCAAAAAGGGGGAGATTGAAAGAGCATTTGCTATCCCTAGTAATTTTGGTGTTTAATAACAACACACATATCGGACTAATGTGTTGCTAAGTGTGTCGCAGGTAAATTAAGAAGGTTTGCAAACATTCAGAAACTATCTGGCCTTGGTACGCTTTTGCTACCGGACGACGAGCAAATGACTAATCAAAAAGTCTGCGTGCAGTACTAAAAGCGGTAGTACCGCATTTTAGTACCTAAGCGATGCAGCTTTTTTCAGCTTGTCAAATGCTTCACTTTCACGGTACTAAAATCGTAGTACCGCATTTTAGTACTACTTTCAGACGGAGGCTTTTTGAGCATTGCAAAGGCCCTTTGTCTGTAGCAAAATGCGGTAGTACCGCATTTTACTACCTGGCGTGACAGAGAGTTTTTGCACGTTGCAAAAAGCTTTTGTCTGCGCCGGTAGCGAAATGCGGTGGTACCGCGTTTTGCTACCTGGCGTGACAGAGAGTTTTTCGTATGGATTTGTGTTGTTCTCTCCGGGTCCGGTAGTACCGGTTGGCTCAAGCGGTACTACCGCTTCCCGGTAGCAACATCTAGTACCGCTGGGGACAGGACTTGTTGCTGTTTGAAAAAGGGTGATCCGGTACCAGTAGTATCTAGGAATTCTCCGTAGTACCGCTTCAACTCCCAGTACTACCGGCAAGAATGCACCACAGTGATTTTGTGGAGGGGTATAAATACCCCTCCACCTACCTTGGGACAAAGTGCTCAGCTCATTAAAGTCTTGCCCACCATTGGAGTCCATTGGAGCCACTCAAATTCTCAAGATCTTATCATCCAACCAGCCAAAGTCCTTGATCTTTGGGGAATCTAAGGAGGAGTGCCCGATCTACTACTTCACCAAAAGAGATCTTCATTTCCCCCTCATTTCATTGAGGGCCCCTTTGCTCTAGTGTTTTGTTGGAAACCCTAGCTCTTGTTTTTTTTCTTACAAGCTTGTCTTTGATTGCTTTGACAGCTTGCTTGTATTTGGGAGCCTCCGATTAAGTTGTGGATGTGTGCTCCAAACTTGTAACGGTGCCGGCTTCCACCTTGAAGGTTGCCGATATAGTGGAAGGTGAATCGATCCCATTGGGGTGATATTCATCGGAGAACAAGGGAGGCCTCTTGTGGCATTGGTGGTTTGAAACCACCCCCTCTCCAAACGTAGACGTACTTCCCCTCAAAAGGAAGGAACTACGGGAAACAAATCCTTGTGTCTTCGCGTCCACTTTTCGGTTACCTCTATCCTTTACCGCACCTTACTTACTTGTTACTACTTTGTGTTGTGGTAGCCCTTGCATTTTGTCATATAGGTAAATTCACCGTAGTTGCATTATCTAGAGAATTTACCTTATTGTCAAACCTTAATTTGAAAAACAAGAAAATTTGAAGTAGCACCTATTCCCCCCCCCCCCCTCTAGGTGCCCATACGATCCTTTCAACATTCATGCTCTAACAAGTGCAAATGGAATATCAAATTAGACTAGGCTTGACCTAAATAACAATTTCATCACAAACCCTAGAAATCAACAATATGAGCGAAAATCCCCAAATCCAAGGGCAAGAACTTACACTCTTGCCGTGAGAGCTCACATCAAGAGGCGATTATCTCCATCGAACCACGACACCATGGCGGAAAGGGGCGGCGCCGCTTCTTCAGCGTCGGGAGGCAACAACGACAATGGCGGTGAGCGAACAAGAACAGGCGAGGGAATAAGCTCGGATCGCGGCAAGCAGTTAAAACCGTGCCCTAACGCGGTCGTTAACGGCTGTCTGGTCGGTCCGTCCGCCACCCCGCCACGTGTGCACTGATAGTGGGCTCCACTTGCCAGAAACTTGGTTAGAGGGCTAACCACGAGGAATCAGTGCCCCGCGTCACAGTGTGTCCTCTAAAATGGTATTTATGTGTCAAAAAACCGTAACGTGGTAGTTTCGTGTCCCCTCGTCCTTAAATGTGGTGGTTTTTTGTCATTTTCTCCAAAAAAATTCTACTATAGCAAAATTAAATTCGCAGAGATATCGCGGAAGACTCTCGCTCGAGACCTCATAGTAAAAATATATTTTATTATAGCAAAAACACAGGACGGTTTAAGCAAAAAGGAAATAATTTATGGTATAGAACCACATGACGGTTGTATACATGATGCAAAACCAAAGAACTCTCGTAGCAAATTTTTTCCTCCTATAAAACAAATCCATAAACTGTGGTAGCAACACTGGCACCCGCTCGCAGCAAAACCTACAACACCACCAACAACTCCGTGAGAGCGAGGCCATCACCCAGAGGTGCACCAAACGACGAGCACCACCCATGGCTTGCAGCAATGGCAACCACCACTAATAGCACAACGTCGTATCGCCACCCGTAGCATTGGAATCTCGTCTTACAACGGCGGCAGGCCGGCGAATAGGTTCCACACTATATAGGGACGAGGTGATGGGAATCGTGGCATGATGGTGGGCCGTTGTTGAGCACGCACGGATATGGGGAGGGCATTCGACACCAAAGATGGATAGGACGGAGGTAGGGAGGGCTGAACGCAGTGATCCCCAACGTGGATTTTCTCTTGGCGTTAGGCGTTCGGGCCTTATCTGGTCCGTCCATTCGAGGCAAGATTCACTCTAGCGTGTAAGTTTTAGAATCCATAATCAGAAGCTTAGAAAATAGCGAAGAAATTTACCAATCTCGATGCATGCATTTGGCTCTAGATAAGGCCCAGGCGCCAAAAGAGATTCTCGTTTTTGGCGATCCCCCGCCTAAAGACAATTGTTTTCCTTAACAAAATCAAGTAACCATGCATGCATCATGTTCCTACTCCAGATTGTGAACCGTTAGAATCAAACCGAACAATGCATGACTGATTGGAGCTCCCATAGTCCCATGTGTATGGATGTTTGTTTGACCAGCTGAATGCATGTGTACCTACCTAATATTGAATGCAATATTTGCGCCGAACAGGTGCAATATTTGCAATATGTTGGAACGCCTTTGTCTGCATCTTACTAGGGACAATCAGTATATATCTCATCCAATGGTCAAGACAATCAAGATGATTGTATAACCGATCACACCCATTATTTTAAACTGCATGCATGCATGCCATCTTACCAAACAATTTGACAGCCTGGCTGATTAAGATGTGATCGGTTATAGTGTCAGATACCAAAAAACGCAAAGATTTGCAGTGACCCCACCCACAGATGCAATTTACTACTAGTTGCATTTTTTTGTAGCATGAATTGTCTGTATATCCAAGAGAAGAGAAATGGGGGTGATCTCTCTTTTTTTTTGCGAAAAAAATGGGTGTGATCTCTACCATATTCTAAATTTAAGATATGCACTCCATGATCCATGATCCTTTCTCCTACAATCCTACTCTCTAAGTTTTGAACTGGCTATCCCCTCCCCTCTCCTCCCTAGCTGCTTTGAGAGTCGTGTGTGAGAGGCCGGGGCTCTCCCGTGTCCTTCTCGCCGGAGTAGGTTTGGTAGTTGGCCTTGTGCCGGTAGTGGGCTCCTTGCCCGGACAATTTGACCAAACAATTTGACACTCTGGCTGATTAAGAGGCATTCTGTTCAAGTGACAGAGGCCAAAAAACGCAAAGATTTGCAGTGAGCCCACGCACAAATACAATGTACTAGTGTTTTGTAGCATGCATTGTCTATATCCAAGAGGTGAGAAATGGGGGTCTACCAAATTCGAAATTCAGGATCAGGCATTCCATGATCACTGCTTCTACCTCAACCAACCTCTATGTCTGACTGAGCTTTTTTTGGGAGATATTGTCTGATTGAGCTGATAATGCTAACAATGCTATACTATATCTATACTCCTGGTAGGAGTCTCCTAAGCGCATCCTCCTCTTTTATCCAAGTCTCACTATCTCAGCAGGGCGACGGCCAGTGATCGAGTAGAGATCGATGATGGTGATACCAGAACTCTTCCTCTGCCCGATCAGCCTGGACATCATGTCCGACCCGGTCACCCTCTCTACCACCGCCCGTGCCTACGACCGCCCCAACATCTGCCGCTGGCTCGCCGCCGGCCACCGCACCTGTCCCGTCACCATGCGCCATCTGCCCAAACAAGTCCTGCTGGTGCCGAACCGCACGCTCAAGTACCTCATCGACCGCTGGCTCCTCACCGGCCGCACGCTCTCCGTCTCCGACCTCGCGCTGCCCACGCTCAGGGACAACCTCCTCAACGCCGGCACGGAGGACGCCGCGGTCGTGGAGGAGACCCTGAGGATCGTGAGGGCGCTGGCCCCTCCCGACTTCTGCGACTTGCTCCTGCGCCTCCTCTTCCTTCGGCGCAGCAGCCGTGGTGATGATGATGATGATCCTGCTCGTGCACTGCTCGCCGAGCTGGCGCTCGACTGCCTCCTCGCCGCGCCGTCCGCGCACGAGCTCGCGGCCGCCCTGCAGACCAGCGACGTCGCCTCCTTCGCCGTCCTCCTCCGGCGGGGGAGCCTCGGGGTCAAGACAGGCCTGTGCCGCCTCATCCACATCGCCGCCGACGCCACGGCAGAACAGCGGCGCTGCAGCACGGTTATCCTGGGCCGTTCAGAGCAGTTCATGGGAGCGCTGGCCGCGCTCGTGCGCGACGGTGGCGCGGCGTCAGACGCTGCTCTGGGGGCGATGTCGAGCCTCTGCGCGTCGGACCAGGCCATCCGGGAGACGGCGGTGGCCGCGGGCGCCGTCGACGCCCTCCTCTCCTACGTCTCCCACGCAACCGGCGCCGGCGCCTGCAGGAAGATACCTCCATGTGCCGCGCTCTTGAGCCGGGCTCTGGAGACGCTGGAGCTGGTGCTCGTCAGCGTGGACGCCGGCAGGCAGGCCATGTGCGCCCGGTACGGCGGCACGGCCGTGCTGGTGAAGATGGTGTTCCGGGTGCCCTTCGACGAGGGAGGCGGCTGCGACCACGCCATCGGGTCGCTGCTGGTGGCGTGCCGCGAGTCGGCGGCGGTGCGGGTGGATGCCATCAACGCCGGCCTGCTCACGCAGCTGCTGCTGTTGCTGCAGAGCCGGCGCGCCAGCCCTAGGGCCGAGGCCAACGCCTTGGCGCTGCTCAAGCTGCTCAGGGCGATCTGGGCTCGCCACTAGCTACTAGTTCATCTTCTTTTCCTGTTAATTCTGTGTTAGTTAGTAATGCTGTAGAGAGATCTGTCGTTGCGATCCCTCTCTCTTCCTCTCTCTGAATTTCTCTGACGAAAATAAGAACAGGCAAGAGACAGGGTTTTGGACAGTGTAATGCCTACTCTTTTCTCTGATTTCTGTCCTTTTTTTCATTACGATGATCCCGGCGCTCACCCCATTATCGAGTCGTGCCATCCCACGACCGAATGTGCGCCGATCCGATCCTATAAACGTGGAAGTAGTTGCACAAAAATTGCGTCCTCATCCAGCTAAAGCGCTATAAAATGGCCAACTGAAAACGACTAAATCCTAACTGAACCTGAATCGCTAACACTGTCAGACAACAGACAAGTTTAGACTTATTTGCTTAACTGAGACTAACCAACTACTAGTAAATATGCACGTGCAGCGCACGATTCTAATATATTATATTGTACTTGTTAAATAGAAAAGTGTGAAAGAATGCTATGTGTGAATTATGTGTATAGTGAATGGTGCCCTTGTGAATTCTATTTCCAATTTCTATATTCCAAAAAATACGTGACAATCAAATTTGGTGCAGTTGTATTCAAAGAGCATGAAGGTGCATGCCTAAATTTTCTTGGACAACAGCTACCACCTGCTGGTAAACCTTGCTACCGCCCCCTCAAGGTTGGGTTAAGTTGTCAATGGATGCCTCCCTCATGTCAGAAAGTAACACCGGAGGAACGGGGATGGTTCTCCAAGATGCAGATGGCTAGGTTCTCTTCCCTGCCTGTCGCTACCTCTCTTCGTGCTCTGAAGCCTTGGAAGCTGAATTGCTTGCAAGCATGGAGGGGCTCGACTTGGCGGTCCATCGCAGTCACTGACTGTCTGCAACTGGTTAATGCAGTCAACAACCCAGATCAGGATAGTTCTCCCTTCACACATATAGTTTCAGATATTAAAAAGTTAGCTAAACAAGGTCAAGTTTGTTCTTTTGTAGAAGTTGACCGTCGATAGGTTAGGCGAGTCACCGTGTTGCTAACTTTGCAAGATTAGAGCAGCGTACCCTCATTTGGTTCGGCTCGGGTCTGACTGTTTTCTCAAAGTACTCATTGTAGCCCTAACTACTTACAAAAGGTATGTTTTTACCCACACAAAAAATTGTACATATAACCTAACAAACATGGCATAGGACAGAATGACACGTTATCCAAAATGCTACTACACTGCACATTTAATGGCGTGCACTATAGACATGTCAGTTAAGCGAAAAATTTCAGCCTCTTCTGAGCTAGTTTCCCAATGGGATAGGGAAGAAGCAGTATCCAAAATCACGTGACCAGCGTTTCCTATGCGGCAGAAGAGAAAATGGAAAAATAAGATATTAAAACTTGTAGCATCGTGAATCGTGAACAATATAAAAAAGAGAATATTGCCAGGGCACAAGAAATAATCCGTACATGCATGTATGCATGGAAATCATGTACATAATTTTGTGAAGCTGATGGACATGCATCCATAGCTGAAATGCATCAGAGCAGTTTGACAAATTATTTCCACCGACATTAGTAAGAAATGCACAAGCAAAAAGCATTTTATAATAACTTATAGTATATCATCATTATATATTGTATGTACCTAGCAAAAGGATCTAAATCTTATATAAGAGCCAAACCTAATCAACTCTGCAATTGAGATTATGTTCAAGCTCCATCACCGCCAGTTTCACAAAGAATTAAAGTAGGAGGTAACCTGCCAACAATGAAAGGTCTTACCGATACTTCAGTGTACCCAGCCTTTTTGTGAACACAAATTTCCCTATATTAAGTGCTTGAACTGTGTAAACATTATGCTTGCCCGAAACATGTGTCGTTTTTCTTTCTAACATCCAAAAATATAAATATTTAGCTGGGGCAGTTAGAGAACAAGCAAAAGTATAAAGTGAAATATGCCCGCAAGAAAAGAAAAAAGAGAATGTACATAATGTGTGCAAGAAAAGGAGAAAGTAAATTATGCTAGAAGAAAAGAAAAAAGAGAAGGTACAATATGTGCATACTATTAATGCAATAACTGTGACAAAACTTCATTAACTTGTACATAATGCTTTTAACAAAATCACCCAAAAAGAAATCAGTTGGGAAAACACATGACCATTGAGGCTAAGCTTTCCTACCAGTACCATTCGACTGCAAGAAATCCACACACTCAGATACTTGCTAACAAATATTTTTCATGATTAAGTAGCACAATTGAGCATCAAAATTATATCCTTGTTAATCAATCAATCAATTTATCCGCAAGATCAGATACTTGCTCACAAATATTTTGCTCCCTCTACATGTTTCTCTAAGCTTTTGATCACTTGTTTCTCATTAATTTTGTTAGATTACCTTGGCTCTTATACAATCTTGTATGTCTACAACCAATTTGTACGTAAGCAGTGAATAGAATAGACGATGTTTAATTCATATATGAGGAAGGGTTCATGAATAATGTACCTCCATAGGAAATTTTACAGATCGATAATCACTTACAGATTGTAGGAAAAGACCAATTAGTATGCTTCAGTTTGTAGTTATGTCTTTGCAAGAAGAAATAAGTAGACGTTATTCTCGTTCTTTTATAATCAATAGGAAATCTAATAAAAATCAAAGTAACAGGAGTAATATGACAATATCACTTACCAAAAGAGATAGTTCATGTTTAGAACCAACAACCGTATGTAAAGTAAGTTTTCTATCATGACAAAAAAAACGCCCGAACATCAGTAAACATTGGAAAGAATCTAGAAAATGTAGATATTAGTACAGTTATTGGTAAATGGAGTCGTGGCATGCCTGAACCAGCTCGTCTCTTAGTGTTTTAAAATTTGTTAAAATATTCAGATATTTTGCTCATCTTGACAATGTTAGCATATTAGAGACACACACTTTAAGTTCAATATAAAATTTTGCTAGATCACGGTGGTATTTTAATTTTGAAGAATGATTTGTTGGATTACCATGTAATTCTATATCTTTGGAGGACAAGACCACTGTCTCCAAATCTATAAATTCGTATTGCCATTGTTGAGATGGGCCAATTGTCTAGTCTTAAAAAGAGTAAGTTCTTTGAGACATTAACACAATCACATAGACTGCAATACCCAGAGATTGAAGAAGACAAAGGAGTAACAAGGAGACGGCATGCATATTCGTTAAGATGAGACATGAATGCGATACTCGGGAAAGAACCAGACCTTGGTGAGTTTCTTAGGAGAGAACGCGAGGCAACACCGGAGCAATTGTTAGATAGTGCCTGAGGAATTTGTGCCTTTCACGCCTGCTGATTTGGCAACCACCTTCGAGATGCGCACACTGCCGTGCGCCTTCCATCCTCTTTCGTTGCCTTCCACCATCCAAGAGTCATGAACATATTGATGATACTAATTAAACATAGCACCGATGACAGCTTCTACTTTGGCAACAGCAAAATCAGTGAGACCAGTCAAAGAATTAATCGGTAAACTGATGGCTCGTGTGAATAAAAATAACAAGAATTAAGCCAGAGACTTGGGTCCATTTCTCTTTAATAAGAGCTCTCTTCTTTCATGAACCGGATTTTCCTTTTTACGTATCTGACAAGATAGTAACTGATGAAGTGTATATAGAAACAAGATAATATGAGTTATTGTGTCATCAGCCGAGTCTGAGAGGTCAGTTCAAACGGGTTCAGCATATCAGTATAAATTTAAATCAACACGATAAACACGTACCACAGGGACAGCCTGTAGTTGGGCACGACAACTGCCATATGCCTGCACCATTAGAGCACGATTTATGATGGAAGTAGTTCTGCTTTCCCATGGCATCCACGAAGGAGAAAAAACATGAAGCAGCGGTTTAAAGAAAAAAATCCCCACCGCATCGATATGAGGCCACCTCTCCGGGTCGCACACCGATATTTTCCTTTTTCGCCATATGTGCCTGTACAGTTTCATCTTCCACGCTCTTTCTTCCTCAAAATTCTTCCAAAATCGTCTAGAAATCGGCAGTAAAGCTTTGAAACCTTCAAATTCGAAGCCCAAATTGACAATTCCATACCTTTTCTCATCCGTTTTTGCTTGTATCTTGGAATTTGAGATCCCATGAAGACAAAGTGGAAGCACCAAGAGGATCTGTACATGAAGGACCAGAACGCTAGTCTTCTTCCTGTCGCTCGACTTCTGCAAGCGACTCTGACAGGCTGCAAGGCAACCGCTCCGAGCAAAAACGACCATGCCCTTAGTTGGGCGCGGCGTAGAGGACGCGCTGGAATCCGTCGGCATGGACCTTGTCCCGGTCCTCTTCCTAGCGGACGCGGTGGAAGCAATAAAGCATGTCAAAATCGCACGCGGTGGACACATGGGAGCAGACCGCGGCTGAAGAACTCCTCGGAGCTCCTCTGTGTCTGGACTGCCGGATCTCCCCGTCGCCATCTTGTCTCCTTCTCCTCGACGGCGTCGGTTCTCCATACCATCTCATCCTCGAGGACACGCCGTTGCACCAACCGGCGGCCAGATGTGGCGGCGATTTGGCAGGGAAAAGGAAAGAGAAGGCTAAATCGGGGTGGGGGTTTTCCGTGCGGGATGAGTTTTAGTCCGTCAGACCTATTTGCTAAGTGTACCAAAGAAAAAAATTAGCCTAACAAACGCTGTTAGATTATGTTTAGAGAGTCTGATCGTGCGGTATGTCTGCGTATGTGTGATGGGTACGTGTAGAGAAGTTTGTGTTCTCTCCTTTATAAGTAGTAGAGATAGAGATGAGCTTAGACAGACTAACATTTCTCCTCATTAAGCTCATGTTACCTTGCTGATTTCCACGACACCCAGCTTCTGGAGTAGCTCGACGAAACGAACACGTCCAAGTGCTTTGGTCAATATATCAGCCAACTGATTTTGAGTGCCCACATGGATGATCTCCACTTGCCCTTGTTCCATAGGCTCGCGGATGGAGTGGAATTTGACATCGATGTGCTTGATCCGGTCATGATGAACAGTATTCTTGGCCATGCAGATCCACTTGTTATCCATGAGAAGCTTGATTCTCTCTGGTTTCTGTCCTTGCATTTCACCGAGGATTCAGCCTAACCACACCTCCTGCCAAGTTGATGTAGCAGCCGCGACATACCGTGGTTCACACGGACTGATCGCCACGATCTTTTTGCTTCTGTGATGTCCAAGTGACAAAGTTTGTTACCGAGGAAGAACATCTTCCCAGATGTGCTCTTGCGATCACCGGCTTCTCCCGCATGATCATTGTCGTTGTAGCGCGTGAGAACGGCCATGTTGCTACCTCCTTTGTATTGGCACCCGTAGCTCAATGTTCCCTGAACATAGCGAAGAAATTGTTCGATGGCTGCCCGGTGGACTGAACTTGGCTTCTCTGTGAATCGGCTCATGATGCTGACGGTGTGTGCAATGCCTGGTCAAGTGTTGACTAGATATAGCAGGCTCCCAATTATGCTGCGATAGATTGTCGCGTTGAATACTATTCCGTCATCGTCCTTGATCAGCTTCTCTAACACTCCAACCATTGGTGTGCTACAGCTATTGCAGCTACTCAACCCAGCCATGTCCAAGATCTTGGCTGAGTACCTTCTCTAACACTCCATTTTGTCGTGCAGGTCGTTGTCATGCACCCGCTCTTCGCCAAAAGGCTGTCGTCGGAGTACTAGGAGTGTTCTTCGACACCGCCTACAGCGAGAGGGACGCCTTGCGAGTCAGGCTTTGGAGATGAGACCTTTTAGCGAAGCCAAGTTAATTTAGGCTAGGGAAGTGTGTATGTTGTCACACTCCCCGCCCTCCAAAGGTGCCTAGCAGTTTCATAGTGACTTCTATCTTAGGTTAGGTAACTAATACTTCCAATTCCGAAAAGGTCATTGGGTCGTCTTTGGAAGCTAAAGTTGTAGACAGCCGGGAGAAAAAGCTAAAGCTTGCTCGAAACCAATATATCATTAGATTGGTGAATTCCCACGTGCCAAACAGGCATCACCACATGTAGCATCCCATTTGTCTAACAATTGTAATGCTACTTGGTCTAGTAATATAATGGCTACTTCCTGAATATAATTGTTGCATCATCATTCTATCATGCTCATGTCATTATGCCACCTTGCATTTGAACATCATACAAAAACCCTTTTTGTTTTGGTTCTTATCTCATATGCATTATTAATTGTATTTGCCTCTTGATATTGTATTTGGTTCTTGATATATTGTTTATATGCCAAGTTGAGTTGGGGGCATATATTTTATTCAACCCCACCACCTTTCTTTCACCACCTTACAATTCCACCATCCCATTATCCATGAGCTTGTAATTATTTTCTTTTGGTGTTTGATCTAGATCATGGGAGATAGGGTGGGTCCAATTCTACAATTCTTGGCTTGGCCTTTACTCCACATTTGGGAATGCATGAGAATAATGCCATGTTTTTAATTTTGTTTTCACAAGAATAAAACATGGCATTAAGTATCTTGCATGGGCCATGCAACCTTTGCCACCTTTGGTCCTCCTTGTTTTTAGTTGTCCATTTGAGTGGATCATCTCTCTCTATCTCTCTCTTTTCCTCACCTTTCTCTCCTCTCACCTTCACCCATGCATGGTCATGTGGATCTTGCCAAAAACCATAAACCTCTCTCTCTCTCTCTAATCCTTTCCATGAGTTTTTCTCTCAGCTAAGCTAGACCCTAAACCCCCCTCTCTCTATTACTACCTCTAAACCCTACCACCACCATGATCCACCCATCTCACCTCTCTCTAAACCTCTCCCTAATCTACACCTAATCTAAAACCCTCCCTCTCTCTACAAACCCTAGCTACCATGCCACCCCTCCCTCTCGGCCTCTCCTCTCTCACCTAGCAGGCCCACCTGTCTACCCCTCTCTCTCTACCCCAACCCTAAACCAAAACCTAGCCGAGCCCCTCCAACCCTAGCTCCTAACCAAGCTACACCTCCCCTCCTCTCTCCCTACCCTCTCTCTTCTCTACCTGCCAGCTAGCCCCACCCCGGACCTACCTCCCCTCCCTGGCCTCGACCTGACCCCACCTGGCAGCCTCCATCACCCTCCCCCTGCTCCTGCCCCGACCCAAGCACGAGAGGGAGAAGGACAAAGGTGGCCGAGACCACCTTATCTCCCCACCTTCCCCACGCATCCCTCCTCTCCTCCTTCTTTCCCTCCCACACGGCTCCCCGCCTCCCAGATCTCCCCAAATACCGCCTCCCACTCTTCTCCACCGCATCCGCTCACCCCATCGCCAAAAACCGGCCTCCTCTCGCTACAATCACCAGCGACGAGCACGACTTGAGGTGATCGAGGAGTACAAGGAGGGTCCCCGATCGCCTCAGACACAGAACGAGGAGGAGGCGAACCGTAACCACCAGATCGACGCCAAGGCCGACGCTTAAACCCTAGCCGCCGTCTGAACCACGCCGACGATCGCTACCGCCTCAACCAACGCCGCCAAAGACACTCCTGGAGCCCCTCATCCTCGACATGGCCCGCCTCGATCTCGCCTAGCTCGCCGGACGTTGTGTCGAGCACGCCTGTGGCGCCATGAAGCAGCTGCTCGCTTCCGCGACGCGCAGAACCTCACCTAGCCGCGCTACTCCCTCCTGTCACCAAACCCACCTAGCCGCAACGGTCGCCGCCACAAGAAGCGCCTGTCGCTGCTCGATCCCCACATGACGCCGACTGCCCGGCCGCTGGCCATGGGCTAACCAGAAGAAAACAAGCATGGCCTGCTTTACGTAAAGCCCCACCTTTTGCTTTCTCCACCTGCTCCTCTAGGCCCACCTGCTCATGGGCTATTGCCATTTTGCAAAAGGCTCCCAAGACTTGGTTCCATCTACACCAGCCCCCTTTTGTTCAGGCGCTGTTGGTCCCAAATGACCTGCCCCACCGTCGCGGCAAGAATGGCTAGGTCTGCTCGAGTACCAGAGGGCTTTTCCATATCTGCTTTAAACTAAATCTTTTCAAATTGTTTTGAAATTCAAAATTCAAATCTGTTTTTAAATAACTTTTAAAATATAAATTCAAATTAAACATATGATATATGTTTTTAGATTAGAAAAATGTGAGGATTTCAAATATGCCATCCAAAATATATTTTGGGCACTTAAAATTTCAAGTTAAATTAAATTACAATAAAATGCCCTTCACCTTAATTAATTAATAACTTTTGTTTTATAACTCCAAATTTAACAAATGATATGTCTAAAATGATCAGCTCGACGAGACCTTTATGTTTATGCAGTCCATGTTATGAATTGCAGCATGCATCATACAAATATAATGTAAACAGCAATTAATTGAGTATAAAACATGATTAAAACTCAATAAAATGTTTATTTCTTGTATTCTACACCTCACCCATGCCATGCTACATTATTGCCATGCAACTTGTGCATCATTCATCATGGCATGATTGTTTGCTTGTCGCATTTTACTCATATGCTTGTGCACTGTATTTATATTGGCCCTTGTTTGTTTGGTTCTTCTTCGAATCACGAAAGGTGGATATACCAAGAGACCCAGGAGCACTACCCAGATCCTTCTCTCGCTACAACTGAGCTGCCAGGCAAGCACTACCACATGCTTGCATACATATAGTACCTATTGTCTCTATCTTATTCTTGCATCATTGAGTCGCGATTGCATTAAATTGAATCCCAAGTATTGCATAGCCTTTATTTTTAAACTCCACCGAAGCTTGTTCCTCCATCCCATGAGCCAATACTACAGGAGTTGTTTGAGCCATGCGAGTCGTAGAACAGCATGTGTAGGGTATGTGAGAGTCTGATGGATAACGAGGTACCTAAACAACTTAACCTGAGTAGTAATGGGATAACTAATGAAAGTGGCACCGGTGGGCAATATCTGCTATTTGGTTTTTCCTGCTCACTTGTGTCCTGAGACCCCGAGTACTTGATTCCTGCCTTGAATATTCGCGCTATCCACATCCGGGAGGCTTATGGGACCCCCGAGCCGTAACTTGATTTATTCTTATTTCTTGGGGCCACAAACTAGTTTGAGGTTTTATTTACTATCCTGTACTTATGCCATGCTTTATCGCTTTATTTACGATTGTGCGAGGAGCACATGTACTGCTTTAGGATCGTGACCTGCTGGTATCGACAAGCCCACCACAATTTCGGATTGCTTACATACCGGCCCCACAAACCTTGAGTCCGTCTCAAGTCACTAATCTCTATGGGTGGCCTCAAATATTTCTCAATCTTGTGATTGCTTTGTCGTGAAGGCCTCGTTGAGTTTTGATTTGGTTTTTCCGAGGTTGCTCGAGTGTGTGTTATTTGTGCACCCTCAGGTAAAACTTTCCGAAAGCCGGGTCCGCGTTATGG
Source organism: Avena longiglumis (assembly GCA_030063025.1). Lineage (NCBI taxonomy): Eukaryota > Viridiplantae > Streptophyta > Magnoliopsida > Poales > Poaceae > Avena > Avena longiglumis. The sequence continues at coordinate 48,623 of CP125978.1, forward strand.
ACGACTTGGAGCACAATTTCGATCATAGACAAGCATAACTAAAGTACCGCTTTTAATTTGACTAAGTAATCGACTAGTAAATAGTGCAACACTCATGGAATGGTTAATAAAATTGCCAACGGATGGGGTTGTCATTCGCTTCCTCTGGTAAGCGAGGAGGAGGATGGATCCGTGATATTACCGTTATAACGTTGTCATTAATTCACGGACATCCGCTCATCTTTGGTTAGGCGATGGTTAGCGAGTTTCTATAGAACTGCTAGGGTTTATCTTTTGTCAGAATTGCCACCCCTGTGTGTGTACCCTTTAGAGGCATAAAGACTTGCCGAAAATTCTAGGGTCTCACACGATAAATTATTTGATTCGATGAATGTACACTCACAAGATGGATACTTGATGGAGGAGGCGATGTGGGCAACGATCGTCATGTAGAGATTCCGGGAACGGGATCCGTGAGATTTGTATGGATGTGCTTATTTATGGGGCATCTTATGCCGATTTGCTTCTTATCCGTACTCGATCTTGTTTGCCGCTCACCGATACTGATGTGATGTATGAGGAGATATCCTAAACTATTATATCTATCTAGGACATTTGAATCTTGCCGATGTATGCTGCTATATTTCCTTTTTTTAGATGGAATGGCTCGATGTACTGTATGGTGGCTTGCATACATACTCATTTGTGTATGTAGTTGATCCTTCACGCCGACACGCCGTCCGCTCTTGCCCCGATGATTGGAAATGGTTGGGACGGCCGAAAGGTTCACCGTGAGTGGCATTTGGGCCCCACTGCATTATTTCAACCATTTCCGCCTCATCCGTGCTTGTAACTAGGAGCGTAATTCACCGAGGTAGTTACAATTGGTATCAGAGCCATCCCGCCCTTCAGGGTCTCAGCCAAATGGTCGTTGTCAGTCTAGCAAATATTTTTGGTAGTTATGTATACTAGGGAAAAACAAAACATGAGAGTAGGACTGCTTCCATTTTTCTTCTTACCCACCCATCCACCCTTTTCTGGTAAGGAAGTGTAACGTTTTCAATCCTCTTCTTAAAATTCAAACTAGGATTCACGTGTTCTGGGTTTCCGTAGTACCATAGGTTGTGTGTTTGTGTGTGTGTGTGTGTGTTTCCTTGTCTATCTGTTTCATCCAAGTTGTTATCACAATCGGCCTTTGGTTATCAACTGTTGGTACATTCCATACCGACAGGCTTTTGCAAACCGACGCGATCTATCTGATTCGTTGTATACCATCGCGATCTGTCTTACTCTTTGTTATCCGACGTTATCTTGTTTGGGGTGTTCGTTTCCGTAGTTACTAATCTTTAGGTTCATCGTGAGAAGAAGGGGTTAGGATATGTGTTCTACTTATTCATGTGCGGAGTAATGATTTGAGTGCGGGATGGAGTCGCGACCATACCACTACTCCTATCATTCGCTTTGGTATATTGAATTAGTAGAGTCACTAATCTTGATTCAAGTGATTTTATGATCTATTGGTATTTTAATGCGAAATTTGTGGAAAATTTTCTTTGATATATTCAGGTACCACACTCCTTTTCACCGTGTGCGATATGCTTAATATCTTCTAGGTGCTTTGAACTTTGTTGATATTTTAATATCATCTTAGTAAATTGTATCCTTTAATCTTGGTTAATTCCATCTTGGTACTATTTTGGATTATTATTATTCTCCATTATAGTAATCGACTTGTGTTTTATATCAATCACAGGATGGCTCCACCACGCTGCTCGATGAGGACATACCACCGAATCGGGTCCGTTGTCAAACATCGCCAATGCCTTGGCAAAGAATGCAAAGAACCAGCAGCTTTGAGGAAAGTGTCGAGGAATGAGTTTGCTCGCTACCTCCACCTCCCAAGCGAGGAGACATCAAAAGCTTCTCAAGTTCAACCCTCGTCAATTTGATGTTTCCGATCAACCACTTGATGTCGATGATTGGTTGCGTGAGATGTCAAGGCTCTCGAAACCGATGTTCCTGAGCAAGAATGGGTAAAGTGTGCTACTCACCTTCTGAAGGGAGATGCAGCTCTCTGGTGGGAGAATTACCTGAAGGAAAACTGCATTGGTTTTCAGCCTACTTGGGAACGGTTCACTGGAGCATTCAAAGAGCAGTATCTGTCAAAAATTGTCATGGAAAGGATGAAGGAAGTGTTTCTCAACCTCAAGCAGGGAAATGACAATGTCAATACCTACATCAGGAACTTCATGAATCTTTCTCGTTATGGTGGCGATGAGATCTCCGATGACAAGAAGAAGCAAAAGAGGTTCCGGCAAGGGCTCAATGCATCGATTAAATATGCAATCACACATGCAAGGCCGACGTCTTTTCTGGAACTTCAGCATACAGCTCTGCAGGAGGAAGCAAGTAGGCAAGTCTTTGAGGAGTCAAAGAAACACAACCGTGATGCACCAAGCTCTTCAGCTATGACAGCTCCTTCTAAGCGTCGCGTTTGGGTTCCTAACACCCCACCGCCGCCTCGGCCCACCAAGACCTTCAAGCTTCAAGGCAAGGCCAACAAACTTCCTCACCGCCTCCTGTGGCTACAACCACCACTACTCGAGCGCTGGCGGAGTCCCCGGCTATGTTTCTCCACGCCCACCGGTGCTTGTTTCACGGTGGAGACTCTGGGCATCAAAGCTGGAACCGTCTGCTGAAAACAAAGCTCTTCCTCCACCCTCCAAGATCCGGCAAGCTCTCCTTTGGTTCGTGCACCACCACCTCGCTCTCAACATCAACACCAAGCCCGGTCTACCGTTGCGTGCCAATCGTGTCAACGCCGCTCAAGCCGAGCATACACTGAGTTGTGATGGGTATGCTTCCGTTAACTCGATCCCCGCACGAGTTTTGTTTGATTCGTGCTTCGATTCTTTTGTTTCGCATAAGTTTGCACAAGAGCATGACTCGCTAGGGTTCCTTTATCACGCCGTCTCGGTGGTACTATCTCCGGTTCAAACATGAGGGCTCCTCATATCACCCATGGCAATCAAATTGAGATTGGTGACTCTTCGTTTCGGCGTCCTTAATTCTTCTCGGGCAATTCGACATTGATGTCATCTTGGGCATGGATTGGTTGACAGAAATGCATTGTGATTGATTGTGCCGAACGCCGTTTCTCAAGATTCCTCAAGGCCATATAGTCTATTCTCCAAGTCCGACTCCTGCTATCCAGCTTTTCTCTTTGGCGGCTCTGAATGATGATGCTATGGAAGCTATTCAGAGTGTTCCGGTGGTCTGTGAGTTCCCAGATGTCTTTCCTGAAGAGTTGCCGGTATGCCTCCGGATCGTGAGGTTGAGTTTGTAATTGAGCTTGAACCTGGAACGGATCCTATCTCCAAGCGGCCTTATAAAATGGGTCCTGCTGAGTTGGCTGAACTCAAACGACAGCTTGATGAACAAGAGAAGTTGGGTTTCATTCAACACAGTACTTCTTCTTGGGGTAGCCCAACAATCTTTGTGAAGAAGCGAGACAGGACTGGTAGACTTTGTGTTGACTATCGGGCTCTCAATGCTAAAACCATCAAGAAAAAATATCCCCTTCCGCGGATTAATGATCTCTTCGATCAGCTAGATGGAGCTGTGGTGTTCTCTAAGCTTGACTTGAGAAGTGGTTATCACCAAATCAAGATTCGCAAGGAAGATGTTCCTAAAACAGCTTTCACCACCCGCTATGGCCTGTATGAGTACACGGTCATGTCTTTCGGTCTCACCAACGCACCTGCTACCTTCTCGAGGCTTATGAACTCGGTTTTCATGGAGTATCTTGATAAGTTTGTTGTGGTCTATCTGGATGATATCCTAGTCTATTCTAAGTCAAAGGAAGAGCATGAAGAACACCTTCGGTGTGTCCTAAACAAGCTTCGTGAGAACCGCTTGTATGCAAAGTTCTCCAAGTGTGAGTTTTGGCTGCCTCAAGTAACCTATCTTGGTCATGTCATCTCTGCCAAGGGCATTGCAGTCAACCCGGAAACCGTGAAGACAATTATTGAATGGCTTCCTCCTGTTAATGTCAAAGAAGTGCGGAGTTTCCTTGGTTTGGCTAGTTATTGTTGTCGCTTCGTTCAGAACTTTTCGAAGATAGCGAAGCCTCTTACCGATCTCCTCAAGAAAGGCAAGAAATACCTTTGGACTCCTGCTTGTCAAGCAAGCTTTGAGACACTCAAAGAGAAGCTCACTTCCACACTAGTCTTGGTTCCTCCGGATACATCTAAGCCTTTCCAGATATTCTGTGACGCCTCTTTGCAAGGATTGGGTGTGGTCCTTATGCAAGAAAAACAAGTTGTTGCTTATGCCTCTCGATAGTTGAAGACGCATGAGATCAACTATCCTACACATGACCTCGAGCTCGTAGCAGTTGTCTTTGCTTTGAAGCTATGGAGGCACTACTTGCTTGGCAACCGTTGTGAGATCTTTTCTGATCACAAGAGTTTGAAGTATATCTTCACTCAGCCTGATCTCAACCTTTGGCAGAGGAGATGGATTGAAGCAATCAATGATTTTGATTTGACCATCAACTACACTCCGGGCAAAGCTAATGTCATGGCCGATGCTCTCAGCCGCAAAGCTTATGTCAACAACCTCATGATGGAAGAACAACAACCCCTCTTGTGCGAGGAATTCCGTCACCAACCTTGAAATTGTGGAACAAGGGCATCTCCGAACCTTCGCTACTCCTCTCTTGGAAGAAAAGATTCGCTCTCGTCACTTGGTGATCCAGACACCAAAAGATCATCTCCAAACTTCAGCCTTCAAGTATGAGTCCTTCCACGCCGATGATCAAGGCACGCTTTTCTTTGAACACCGGATGTTTGTTCCGAACTACCCGGTTTGAGAGAGCAAGTTCTCAAGGAGGCGATGATTCATTCTTTCTATCCACCTGGCGGCACAAAGATGTACATGGACTTGAAAACACAATATTGGTGGCGGGTTTGAAACGATATTGTGCCAAGTATGTCTCGGTGTGATGTCCGCGCAGAGTGAAAGCTGTCCATCGAAACCTTTCGTTCTTCTACAGCCATTGAAACCCGGAATGGAAATGGGAGAAAGTAGAGATGGACTTCATCACCGGTTTTCCAAGGTCGCAGAAGGGCAACAATGCAATCTTTGTTGTCATCGATGTGCTTTCTAAAGTGGCTCACTTATTCCCGTCAAGGAAACAATTTCGGAATTCATTGGTGAGCTCTATATCAACATAATTGTCTCTCAGTATGGGGTTCCGCTTGAGATCGATTCGGACTGTGGGAGCATTTTCACTTCCAAGTTCGGAAAGTTTCCAAAATGCTTTGGGAACAAAGTTGAACTTCAAAGACAGCTTTACCACCCTCAAATACAAGGACAAGTTGAAAGGATCAATCAGATTCTGGAGGATATGCTTCGTGCTTGCGTCATCTCTTTCGGCATGAAGTGGGAGGAATGTCTTCCTTATGCTGAATTCTCTTACAACAACAGCTTCCAGAAAAGTCTGAAGATGGCACCATTTGAGGCTCTCTATGGTCGCAAGTGCAGAACTCCGATTGGTTGGTCGGGTGCAGGAGAAAGAATTTGGTTTGGCCCTGACATTGTAACTCAAGCGGAGGATAAGGTGCATATCATTCTTGAGAATCTGAAAATTGCTCAAAGTCGCCAGAAGAGCAATTATGACAGAAAGCACACGGACATGGTGTATGTTCCTGGTGATCTCGTTTACCTTCGTGTCACTCCCATGAAAGGCACGCACCGTTTTGGTATCAAAGGAAAGCTGGCTCCTAGATACATCGGTCCATTCAAAATTCGTGGAAGAAGAGGAGAAGTTGCTTATGCCCTTGAGCTTCCGGAAAAACTCAAGGTCCATGATGTTTTCCACATCTCTCAACTCAAGAAGTGCTTCAAGGATCCCGGCAGGACCGTGGATCATGAGCTCATCAATCTCCAAGAAGACCTGTCTTATCAAGAACACCCCACAAAAATCTTTGAGATCGCAGAAAGAAGGACTCGCAACAAGTCCATCAAGTTCTGCAAGGTGCAGTGGTCGCACCATTCCATTGATGAAGCCACTTGGGAACGTGAAGATGAGCTCCGTGCCAACTATCCTACCCTCTTTGAGTCATCTTCTTCTTCCTAGAATCTCGGGGCGAGATTCCTGTTTAGTGGGGGAGAGTTGTAGCATCCCATTTGTCTAACAATTGTAATGCTACTTGGTCTAGTAATATAATGGCTACTTCCTACATATAATTGTTGCATCATCATTATATCATGCTCATGTCATCATGCCACCTTGCATTTGAACATCATACAAAAACCCTTTTTGTTTTGGTTCTTATCTCATATGCATTATTAATTGTATTTGCCTCTTGATATTGTATTTGGTTCTTGATATATTGTTTAAATGCCCAAGTTGAGTTGGGGGCATATCTTTTATTCAACCCCACCACCTTTCTTTCACCACCTTACAATTCCACCATCCCATTATCCATGAGCTTGTAATTATTTTCTTTTGGTGTTTGATCTAGCTCATGGGAGATAGGGTGGGTCCAATTCTACAATTCTTGGCTTGGCCTTTACTCCACATTTGGGAATGCATGAGAATAATGCCATGTTCTTAATTTTGTTTTCACAAGAATAAAACATGGCATTAAGTATCTTGCATGGGCCATGCAACCTTTGCCACCTTTGGTCCTCCTTGTTTTTAGTTGTCCATTTGAGTGGATCATCTCTCTCTATCTCTCTCTTTTCCTCACCTTTCTCTCCTCTCACCTTCACCCATGCATGGTCATGTGGATCTTGCCAAAAACCATAAACCTCTCTCTCTCTAATCCTTTCCATGAGTTTTTCTCTCAGCTAAGCTAGACCCTAAACCCCCCTCTCTCTATTACTACCTCTAAACCCTACCACCACCATGATCCACCCATCTCACCTCTCTCTAAACCTCTCCCTAATCTACACCTAATCTAAAACCCTCCCTCTCTCTACAAACCCTAGCTACCATGCCACCCCTCCCTCTCGTCCTCTCCTCTCTCACCTAGAAGGCCCACCTGTCTACCCCTCTCTCTCTACCCCAACCCTAAACCAAAACCTAGTCGAGCCCCTCCAACCCTAGCTCCTAACCAAGCTACACCGAGCCTCCTCTCTCCCTACCCTCTCTTCTCTACACATTAGCCCCACCCCGGACCTACCTCCCCTCCCTGGCCTCGACCTGACCCCACCTGGCAGCCTCCATCACCCTCCCCCTGCTCCTGCCCTGACCCAAGCACGTGAGGGAGAAGGACAAAGGTGGCCGAGACCACCTTTATCTCCCCCACCTTTCCCCACGGCATCCTCCTCTCTACCTCCTTCTTTCCCCTCCCACACGGCTTCTCCTGCCTCCCCCAGATCTCCCCAGCGCCCTGCCTCTCCCCCTCTTCTCCACCGCATCCGTCTACCCCATCGCCGGCAAACCCACGGCCTCCTCCTACACCATCAAAGGCGGCAAAGCACGACTTGGAGGTGATCAAGGAGTACAAGGAGGGTCCCCTGCATCGCCCTGTACACGGCAACGAGGAGGAGGCGAACCAGAACCACCAGATCGACGCCAAGGCCGACGCCAAACCCTAGCCGCCGTCCGCGAGCCACGTCGACGATCGCCAAGATCCGCGCCGCCATCACACTCGGTGAGCCCTCAGACTCCCGACATGGCGCCTCCGATCGCCCTAGCCTCACGGACGTTGCCGAGCACGCCTTGGCGCCGGGCGCGCAGCGTCTGCTCGCTTCCGCGACGCGCAGAACCTCACCTAGCCGCGCTACTCCCTCCTGTCACCAAACCCACCTAGCCAGCGGTGTCGCCGCCAAGAAGCGCCAGTCGCGTTCGAGCCCCACCGCGACGACTGCCCGCCTGTCGGCGTCGATTAACCAGAAGAAAAATAGTGCATGGCGTTTCTGAAAGCCCCCACCTTTTTGCTTTCTCCACCCGCGCTCCTCTAGGCCCACTGTCTCATGCATTGCCATTTTGCAAAAGGCTCCAAGACTTGGTTCCATCAACCCAGATCCCTTTTTTGTCTGCGGCGTGTTGGGCCTAGTCGACCTGGCCCCACCCGTCAGCGGCAGTGGCTAGGTCTGCCTGAGTACCAGAGGGCTTTTCTGTTATCTGTTTTAAACTAAATCTTTTCAAATTGTTTTGAAATTCAAAATTCAAATCTGTTTTTAAATAACTTTTAAAATATAAATTCAAATTAAACATATGATATATGTTTTTAGATCAGAAAAATGTGAGGATTTCAAATATGCCATCCAAAATATATTTTGGGCACTTAAAATTTCAAGTTGAATTAAATTACAATAAAATGCCCTTCACCTTAATTAGTTAATAACTTTTGTTTTATAACTCCAAATTTAACAAATGATATGTCTAAAATGATCAGCTCGACGAGACCTTTCTGTTTATGCAGTCCATGTTCTGAATTGCAGCATGCATCATACAAATATAATGTAAACAGCAATTAATTGAGTATAAAACATGATTAAAACTCAACAAAATGTTTATTTCTTGTATTCTACACCTCACCCATGCCATGCTACATTATTGCCATGCAACTTGTGCATCATTCATCATGGCATGATTGTTTTCTTGTCGCATTTTACTCATATGATTGTGCATTGTATTTATATTGCCCCTTGTTTGTTTGGTTCTTCTTCGAATAGACGCTGAGCAGGGGATATACCAAGAGACCCAGGAGCACTACCCAGACCCTTCTCTCGCTACAACTGAGCTGCCAGGCAAGCACTACCACATGCTTGCATACATATAGTACCTATTGCCTCTATCTTATTCTTGCATCATTGAGTCGCGATTGCATTAAATTGAATCCCAAGTATTGCATAGCCTTTACTTTTAAACCCCACCGAAGCTTGTTCCTCCATCCCATGAGCCAATACTACAGGAGTTGTTTGAGCCATGCGAGTCGAGAAACGACATGTGTAGGGTATGTGAGTCCGATGGATAACGAGGTACCTAAACAACTTAACTTTGAGTAGTAATGGGATAACTAATGAAAGTGGCACCGTGGGCAATATCTGCTATTTGGTTTTCCTGCTCACTTGTGTCCGTGGGACCCCGAGTACTTGATTCTGTTTCTTGAATATTCGCTATCCACATCCGGGAGGCTTATGGGACCCCCGAGCGAACTTGATTCATTCTTATTTCTTGGGGCCACAAACTAGTTTGAGGTTTTATTTACTATCTGTACTTATGCCATGCTTCTTTGCTTTATTTACGATTGCGAGAAGCACTGTCTGTTAGGATCGTGACCCGTTTTGCGGTATCGACAAGCCAGCCACAATTCGGGTTCCCGATCGTTCTGACCGGCCCTTAAACCTTGAGTCCGTCTCAAGTCACTAACCGTTGCGGGTATACTTAATGGGGTGGCCCCCTGAAATATTTCTGAATCTTGTGATTGCTTTGTCGTGAAGGCCTCGTTGGGTTTTGATTTGGTTTTTCCGAGGTTGATCGAGTGTGTGTTGCTATTTGTGCACCCCTGCAGGGTAAAACTTTCTGAAATCCGTGTCCGCGGTTATGGACGACTTGGAGCACAGTTTATCGATCATAGACAAGCATAACTAAAGTACCGCTTTTAATTTGACTAAGTAACTCACTAGTAAATAGTGCAACACTCATGGAATGGTTAATAAAATTGCCAACGGATGGGGGGTTGTTCGTCCGCTTCCTCGTTGGTAAGCGAGGAGGAGGATGGATATGGTGATATTACTGTTATAACTGTTGTCATTAATTCACGGACATCCGTCTATCTTTGGTTAGGCGGATGGTTAGCGAGTTTCTATAGAACTGCTAGGGTTTATCTTTTGCTGTAATTGCGTCACCCCAGGTTGTGTCCCCTTTAGAGGCATAAAGACTTGCTGAGTACCCCTAGGGTCTCACACGATAAATTATTTGATTCAGATGATCAGGTACACTCACAAGATGGATATTGGGTGGAGGAGGCGGACGATGTGGGCAACAATCGTTCGGTGTAGAGATTCCGGGAACGGGGATCCGTGAGATCTGTGGGCGGGATGTGCTTATTTATGGGGCATCTTATGCCGATTTGCTTTTTATCCGCATATTGATATTGCCGCTGCCGCTGATACTCGATGTGTGATGTATGAGGAGATATCCTAAACTATTATATCTATCTAGGACATTTGAATCTTGCCGTATGGTTGCTATATTTCCTTTGTTTTTAGATGGAATGGCTCGATGTCTTGTTGTATGGTGGCTTGCATACATACTCATTTGTGTATGTAGTTGATCCCTTCGCCGCCGACACGCCTGTTCTTGCCCCGATGATTGGAAATGGTTGGGACGGCCGAAAGGTCTACCTGTGAGTGGCATTTGGGCCCCACCGTACTATTTCAACCATTTTCGCTCATCCAGGATTGTAACTAGGAGCGTAATTCACCGAGGTAGTTACGCCACACTGTCTCCCAAAGTCTTATTTTACTTCCCCGCCGCCACTACTAGGAAACCAGCTATAGATAGAAGAATTTTTTGTGACGCATATGTGTGACCTTGCGCTATAGACAAATCACAGTGGCGCATTTCAGGCAATGCGCCACAGAAAACTTCACTATTCTGTGGCGCATATGAGAAAATAATGCGCCATAGAAGTTTGGTGGGACCCGCCACCGGAGTTGGGCTTCCTCACTTTTATGGTGCATAGAAGTTGTAACTTTTGTGGTGCGTACGACTATATGCGACACAAAAAGCAAGGATAGGTCCCACCATAGAATCTTGTTGACTAACCATCTATGGCACATATTTCTATATGCGCCACAGAAAGTGATATTTCTGTGGCTCATATAGATGTATGCGCCACAGAATGTGGGAAAACAGGTCCCACACCCTCATCGCCTTTTAACTTTTGTAAAAAAAAGAAAATGATAAAAAAAAAATTTAAAAAATTCCTTTGAGATGTAGTTATATTTTGGGGTATAGTTGTAGAGAAAATTGAAAAACATGAATTTCGATGTATTTTGAAAAAAAAGATCATGACACGGTAAAACGGCCATAACTTTTGCATACGTTGTCAGAAAAAAGTTTAATATATCAAAATGATCGTCTCGAAATTTCCTACTTGATTTCAACCGTTGGAACTCATTAAAGATTTTACAGATTCCTCAAATTCGAAAAAAGTAAAAAGTTATGGCAGAAAAAATATTTTTTCCCATAAAAAAATAAAAAAGGGGGAGAAACTTATGTGGCACATTTCTCCCATGGATTCGAAATTTGAATCTTGCCGCCCCTTCTTCCTCTCTTTTCTCCTTTTCTTCTCTTCCTCTTCATCTACACTTTTCCTCCCTCTTCTCTCCTTCTCCCCTTCTCCATCCCCTTCTCCTCCCTCTTCCTCCTCCTCCACCCGGTGAGCTCCTCACTCCTCCTCCTACATCCTGGTTAGCTTCTCCTCCTCCTCCTCTATCCTAGTGAGCTCCTCCTCCTATTCCTCCTCCTCCTCCTCCTCCGATGACGACCACCTCTAGCTACCTCTGACGACGACGACGACCACCTCCGGCTACCTCGTCCTCCGGCGACCCCTCCTCCTCCGACGATGGCCTCCTTCTCCTCCGACGAGCCCCCTTCTCCACCCACATTCGGGCTAGCCCACCTCCGGCGACTCCCACCTCTGACCAGATCTGGCCAACTTTTTTTTTGAAATTTGAAAAAACATTTCGTGGCGCATATTGGTAATATGCGCCACAAAAGTTTTAGATCTAGCCCGCCTTTTTTTAATTTGAAAAAAAACTTCTCTGATATGCACCACTGAACTTTGAGACTTATGTGACACATTTTGAAATGCGCCACAGAATTATAGTTTAGTGGCATGATAACAGTGGCGTATCCCACATGCGGCACAGAAGTCGAAAAATGGTGCGCCACTGATCAGCTTTTTCCTAGTAGTGCGCATTACATGCTTGCTTGCTGGCCCCGAAGGAGGAGACGGGCCGGAGCTCGCATTCCGAAGACGGACCCGACAACATGGGTGAGGGAGAAACGTTCGTGCAGTCACGCCGGCGACTCGGAATTCTACCCGGTCCTAATGGCGACCATTCGAGCATCCATGAAGGCCAATGTCATCTCCCTCAATGACTCCCACGCGGCCTCAGATGGTCCTCGACTGTGACGTCCTGGCCTTCGGTGTCTCCCATAACAATTAGTTTAGGGTAGATAAGTTTAGTTTCAAGTTTTATTCAAAAATATGTAATGCCGAGTATATATCCTAAATTTGAATGACATCCAGCTATTTTATTTCCCGTTTAAATTTTTTGTTTCGATTTGCTTCCAAAATATTGGCGGGAACGTGTGTCATCGTCAAAATATTGGCGGGAACGTAGCAATGACGGACATTCAGCTAGTAGTAAATCTCAAATTTTCAGACGCGTCGAACGGATTTTGCACTCAAATTCTCAGCTCGAGCACTCCTTTTCCATTCTGTTAAAAAAAGAGCACTCCTTTTCCAATTGTCAGGCACGTTTCCGTTTAATCTTGGGCCGTGCTTTATTCCGTCTGGGCCTAGCTAGCCTAACGGGCCAACGACCGCCCTGGATTTCCTGTCGGTAACTCGACTTCTTCAGTCTTCACAGGCTCGGGTCGATCTAAACAATAGCTTAGATCCTCCTCTCTCCCTCCCGTTCCGTTCCCGCCGCGTCCCCGACGAATTCCCCACCTTCCGAACCCTAACCCCAGCCATGGCCCCCGCCGCTGCCGCTGCCGCTGCCGCTGCCGCCGACGGCGAGGACGACGACGAGGACTACATCCCCGTCTCCAAGCGCAGGGCCACGGAGGCCGGTCGCCTCCGCCTCTCCAAGCCCGCCGCCCCCTCCCCGCTCCCGCCGCCTCCACCCCCACCGACCGACGACAAGCACAGCCTGCTCGCCAAGAACGCGCAGCTCATGCGCGACGCCCCGGAGCTCACCGCCACGGAGCAGCTCATCCTGCAGGAGAATGAGATCCTCTCCGACCTCTCCGACCTCAAGCCGCTCGTGCCCGTCGGGCAGGCCGCCAAGGGCATCACCTACACCGAGCCGCTCCGCACCGGCTGGAAGCCGCCCCTGCGTCTCCACCGCATGCCGCGCGCCAGGGCCGACGAGCTCCGCCGCAGGTGGCACATCCTCGTCGACGGAGACGACGTGCCCCCGCCCGCCCGCGACTTCCGCGACCTCAGGTTCCCGGAGCCCGTCCTCCGCATGCTCCGCGAGAAGGGCATCGTGCAGCCCACGCCCATACAGGTGCAGGGCCTCCCCGTGGCGCTCTCCGGCCGCGACATGATCGGCATCGCCTTCACCGGGTCCGGGAAGACGCTGGTCTTCGTGCTGCCGCTCGTCATGGTGGCGCTGCAGGAGGAGATGCTGATGCCGATCGTGCCCGGGGAGGGCCCCTTCGGGATGATCATCTGCCCGTCGAGGGAGCTGGCCAAGCAGACGTATGATGTGATCGAGATGTTCCTCGCGCCGCTCAAGGAGGCTGGGTTCCCGGAGATTCGGCCGCTGCTTTGCATTGGGGGTATCGACATGAGGACACAGCTCGATGTGCTGAAGAAGGGCGTGCATATTGTGGTTGCCACGCCTGGACGGCTCAAGGATCTTCTCGCCAAAAAGAAGATGAACCTTGACAATTGCAGGTATGTACTATTTGTCTTTGCTTGAAGTGGTGTTTTTATACCTTGGAAAGATAACACAGTATATCAGTTTTACCAGACTCCCTTAGGTCCATATTTTCTTTTTGGTGTGTAGAGGCAAATAAATAGTTTGAACTAATTCTTTTGCTATGTCTAAATTGCTAATATGAAAGCACAACATGCTCTATTTTTTTCAAAAAGAATCGATATGCTGAACAAAATACACATGATGTCTTCATTGTAATTACTGCTAAAACTTGTGATACATTAGTGTAGATGGACTGAGGAGTGCATTTTCATGGGTAAAACTTAGAGCAGATGGTTGCTGGCCAGTGCCTATAATTCTTCAGAGAATGTGATGTACAATTGTACATCAGAGTAGGGGTGACTGCCAGACGGTGCCGCTGAGGGTGAGGGATGTAGGAGGAAGTTGACACCATAAACTATGTAGAGAAGGCTTTGGATGTGACTAAAGACTATTTCATTGTTCTTTTTTGTTAATGCCAACGGTTACAATAGGCATTGTCTATCTAGAGGGAAGATTGCTCTCATAACAAACACTGGCAAGGTCTGAGCTGAATCTAAATGTAAACATGCCTAACTTAGTAGCATTTAGCTGGTGATGGCCGGGCACAGCATGCTGATGCGGAGGGATTTTAGAGAAGGATGAGACCATATTATACTATTTAAGTTTTCAAAATAAGTATTATACTATTTAGAGAAATCGATAAATCCTTATCATCGGAAAGGAATTATACAATTTAGATAAATAGATTAATTGGCTGGGTAGAACCATCTTGATCCCATATGCAGACCCATCACTACGGTACTGAGGTTATAGATTGTATGCATTAACAATGCGCGTGAATGATAATTTCTCCATGCAGAAGTATGTCAAAGTATGCCTCATGTGTATCTCATCACCAAAACCACTGGTTGAATGGTTGTAGAACAGTGCAAGGGATGCACATAGTAAGCAAATCTATGCACATGCTATTTTTTGGAAGTAGTAACAAGCCTTCTTTCCCATAGATTAGCACATTCACTTAGGACGTATGTATTGCTTTGGTTTACAAAGAACAACGGTGAACATAGGACTTTTGAGCAAGAATGATACAACGGAAATGAGTAGTCTAATGTGTTCCTGACGACTTCTCTCTGTTATTTTACTGACTTCTAGATGTATGGTGCCAATTCTGTCAATGAAGCCTTAGCATGTTTAGTAGCTCAACATTTCTATAGCTTAACCCTTACGATGTACACTGCAATTAGCAAGCTACAAGTACTAAATGTTGAGAAAGTGCACAGCTCTGGTGGAAGATGCATAATGCGTGAACACAAATTGTCTGCATATAATGTTGAATTTAAGATTTTCTATACTCATCACATATTCACATTGGTAATGCAATTCGTGATAAGGCTTATCTTTTTTTTGTATTTGCTAAGAACGTTCTATAAGTTCCAAATACACATACTTGTTGATTTTAGTTTTGAATCATCCTTAGTCCCTAACTTCCTCATAAAATTCTCATGAACATATCTGTATAGCTTTTATATTAGGAAGTTTCACTGTCCAAATACTGCAAAATATGCTCCTGTTACTTACGAGATGACAGCTTGTTTTTTAATGCATCATACTGTTCTATATTGGACTATTCAAACTAGTAAACCTCTCCAAGTATCTTTAAAAAGTACCACAGACAGTTTTCAAGGTTCTTAATAGCTTTCTTAAATTGCACAGGTACTTAACATTGGATGAAGCTGACAGGCTTGTTGATCTGGGATTTGAGGATGACATTCGGGGGGTTATTGACCATCTGAAGTCCCAAAGGCAGACCCTTCTTTTTTCTGCTACTATGCCCGAGAAGATTCGGAACTTTGCAAAGAGTGCCCTTGTGAAGCCAGTTACTGTCAATGTTGGGAGAGCTGGAGCAGCAAATCTTGATGTCATCCAAGAAGTTGAGTATGTCAAGGAAGAAGCCAGAATAATATACCTCCTTGAGTGCCTTCAAAAGACTCCACCTCCCGTTCTTATATTCTGTGAAAACAAAGCCGATGTCAACTACATCCACGAGTATCTTCTTCTGAAGGGTGTGGAGGCTGTTGCGATCCACGGAGGAAAAGACCAGGAGGAAAGACATGATGCTATCGAGTTCTTCAAGAACGGAAAGAAGGATGTCTTGGTAGGTACTGATGTCGCCTCAAAGGGTCTTGATTTCCCTGATATCCAGCATGTGATTAACTACGACATGCCCGCCGAGATCGAGAACTATGTCCACAGGATTGGCCGAACCGGTCGATGCGGAAAAACCGGAATAGCAACAACATTCATCAACAGGAACCAGACGGAGACCACACTTCTTGACCTTAAGCACTTGCTCATGGAAGCGAAGCAGAGAATACCGCCGGTGCTTGCTGAGCTGGTCGACCCGTTGGAGGACGCCGAGGCTATTGCCAAGGAGAGTGGAGTTAAGGGGTGTCAATCCTGTGGTGGCCTTGGGCACCGCATTGCCGACTGTCCAAAGCGGGAGCGCCAGAACTCCATGGCCATGGCTGCCTCAAGAAGAGACCACTTTGGCGGTGGAGGTTACCGAGGAGAAATGTGACCGCCTTGTGTTTCTCTGTTCATAGAAAACAGGTTTAGTGATTACATTGTTAAAAAGACCAGAGTTCCCTTCCACGTGTCTAAAGCAAAATGGCATAAGTTTATGGGATAAATGCCGCCTGGGCACAATTAAGGAGGCTGCCTGCAGTGGCAGCTAAGGGGGTGAGAAGTGAAGAGTTGGATAGTCCAAAATATCCAATAGTCTGTATTCGAGAAATCGAAAATGAATGTGTGTAAATATTCATATGCGGAGTGAAGTAAAATTGGATGTGAAATATCTATCCGATTTTACAATGTCAAGATTTTTATAGGTACAAATGTGGTATTGGATTTAAATGTGGATATGAAATTGGATATATATTGGTATACGCAGTGTCAAAATCTCCCCCACATTATATGTGTCTGGGGATAGAAATTTCTACCCATGCAGATTTTCTGCTTATGTTATTACATGATGATGCCCCGTTTTGTGTGTGACTTTGTTGAATTTTGATCTGGTTTGTGGCAAATATATGTAAAAGGTTATTAGTTCTGACTAATGAATCGCTGGCACGAGTAGTCTGACCTGTGAGTTGGGGAGAAGCTCCTGCACCTGTGTTACTCCTCCTAGTTTGCTTCTTGAGATTCAGTAGCAGTGCCGGTTTGCTTCGGGGATCTGTTTTGCTTCTTCCATTTAGGTGTGGCGAAGGTTTTGATATTATTTTGGTCACCTTTTCCTCGCGAAAAGAAAGAATACAATTTTTTTTTGGTTGCTGCTACGGTCACCAGTTTTATTGGTTGCAAATGCAAAGTTCCCATGATCGGCAAGAAGCCGTGGTACATTGAACTGCGCCTGCCTCGTCCTGATGCTAGTTTTGCTTTAAGATTCAGTAGCAATGTATTTCCTCCGTTTTAAAACATAAGATGTTTTAGGTTTATAAAAAAAACTATTTAGACTTTTTTTAGTATATAGATTTACTATAAATCTAAATGAATTTATGTGTATTAAAATTAGTCTAGATATAATTGCTTCACGAAGGTAAAAAATATTTTATGTTTTGAAACGGAGGGCTGCACTATGACATGTACACGAGGCGAAATCGACGCGCGCTAGCACCGTCGAGGCCGAAATCGTGCTTCCCCGACCGGCACCAAACAGCCGCGTATGCCTTCTCCCAGCGGCGAGCCATCACCTGCTCCTACTTCTCCGACCGTTCCCGAAGAAAAACCAGGGACGAGTCCGAGTCGGTAACACGCTAGCCAAGTCAAGTCAATTCAACCAACCAAACCGATCCCCTCCGCAGAGTCCCAACCCAACCCACCCACCTCCCAAATTCCGTCGCCGCCGGAGCCGTTTCGAGCTAGCCCTCCTCGTCCTCCCCCATCAGGGCTTGTTCGGTTATTCCAATCCCCAAGTGGATCGGGGTGGATCGGAGGGGGAAGCAAGGGGATTTTGATCTAGAAGAAAATTAATACCCACCAATCCCTCCTAATTCCAGTGAAACCGAACAAGGCCTCAGTCGGTCTGGACGTGATTCGGCTTCCCCCCCAGCCTCCCTGGATTCCTCTGCTCCGGTTCCACCGCTGCCGAGAACAACGGGATCCCCTCTCCTTGCTCCAGACCGGTCTCCCCAGATGGCGTCCCTCCTCCCAGGGCGGCGGCGGAGGCAGGAGGACGACGACGGCGCGACGCAGGGTCCGATGATCTTGCCGCGGAGACACGAGCGCCGGCCCATGAGCCTCGCTGCCGCCGCCGCAGGCCCGGACGACGGCCTCGCGAAGAGGAGGAGACGAGAGGAGGAAGCACAGGGGGGCGGGATCTACGCATCCAGGCCTCCTCCTCCTCGCCGTCCTCCCCACAAGGAAGCATCCCCCTGGGACAATGTTTGTTCTTCTTTCCCCGCTCCTCTACGCCCTTCCGGCTCCTCCTCCTCTTCAAAATCAAAAGGGCCTTCCTATTCGTCGTGCAGGGACACCGAAGCAGCCGAAAAGATCACTCGGGAGATGATGCAGGAGATGGATTACAACGCCGACCGCGCGTGGTACGACCGTGAAGAGGAAGAACGCAGCGCCACATTCAGTGCTGACTACTATCTTGGAGACGACGACGCTTGCTTTCAACCCAAGAGGGAAGCAAGACTGCCCGGCTTGAAGCCGACTCGCCAAGACGGAACTCCGATGACTCTCGCTCAGGGCAAAAGACTGTCAGAGAACGCTCGGTGGGAGGACAGGCAGCTCTTCAGCTCAGGAGCTGTTAGAAGAACAGAGGCGCAGACTGAATTTGATGATGAAAATGAGCACAGAGTGGTACTGCTTGTTCATGACACCAAACCCCCGTTCCTCGATGGACGGGCCGTGATCGCGGAGCAAGCGGAGCCTGTGACGCCGCTCAAGGACCCGACGTCCGACATGGCTGTCATTGCGCGCAGGGGTTCTCCTTTGGTCAGGGAGATCCGCGAGAAGCAGAGCATGAACAAGTCGAGGCAGAGGTTCTGGGAGCTTGCTGGATCAAAGCTCGGACACATTTTGGGTGTTGAGAGAACAGCCGAGCAGGTCGATGCTGGTGCTGACCAAGGCGATGCTGGCTTCAGAGAGAAGCTGCAATTTTCGCAGCACCTGGAGGGAAAAGCAGAAGCTGCCAGCGATTTCGCGAGATCGAAATCTCTCTCTGAGCAAAGGCAGTATCTTCCCATATACGCTGCCCGGGACGACCTGCTAGGGGTTGTGCGGGAAAATCAGGTGGTCGTGGTCGTTGGTGAGACTGGTTCCGGGAAGACTACCCAGCTGACTCAGTACCTGCACGAGGATGGGTACACCAGGACTGGCCTTGTTGGCTGCACTCAGCCGAGACGTGTGGCGGCCATGAGTGTTGCTCGGCGTGTCAGCGAAGAGATGGGGACTGCGCTTGGAGACGAAATCGGATATGCTATCCGGTTCGAGGATGTCACGTGTCCTAACACGAAGATAAAGTACATGACGGACGGAGTGCTTCTCCGCGAAACGTTGAAGGATGCTGACCTTGACAGATACCGGGTCATCATCATGGATGAAGCGCACGAGAGATCATTGGACACTGATGTTTTGTTCGGCATACTGAAGAAGGTTGTTGCACGTCGAAGGGATTTCAAGCTAATTGTCACATCTGCAACACTAAATGCTGAAAAGTTCTCGAAATTCTTTGGAGGTGCGCCTGTATTTCACATACCTGGCAGGACATTTCCAGTAAATATCATATTCAGCAAAACGCCATGTGAAGACTATGTGGAAGCGGCAGTAAAGCAGGCCATCGCAATCCACATGACAAGTGGCCCTGGGGACATCCTCATCTTCATGACTGGGCAGGAAGAGATCGAGACTGCTTGCTATGCGCTTGCTGAGCGCATGGAGCAGATAGTATCATCGTCCACCAAGGCTGTACCCAAGCTCTCAATCTTGCCCATCTATTCGCAGTTGCCAGCTGACTTGCAGGCCAAGATCTTTCAGAAGGCAGAAGAGGGCACTCGCAAATGCATTGTTGCTACCAACATCGCTGAGACGTCCCTGACAGTAGATGGTATCTTGTATGTCATCGATACCGGGTATGGAAAGATGAAGGTATACAATCCACGGATGGGCATGGATGCTCTTCAGGTTTTTCCATGCAGTCGAGCAGCCGCAGACCAGCGTGCAGGGCGTGCAGGAAGAACTGGCCCTGGCACATGCTACAGGCTGTTCACTGAATCAGCTTACCAGAATGAGATGCTCCCTAACCCTGTGCCAGAGATCCAAAGGACCAACCTAGGGAACGTGATTCTCTTGCTGAAATCCCTCAACATCGAAAATTTGCTTGATTTCGACTTCATGGACCCACCTCCCCAGGAGAATATCCTCAACTCCATGTACCAGCTCTGGCTGTTGGGTGCCTTGAACAATGTTGGTGGCCTTACAAGTCTAGGTCGTAAGATGGTGGAGTTCCCATTGGACCCAACCCTAGCAAAGATGCTTCTCATGGGGAAGGAGCTGGGTTGCGTCGATGAAGTGCTGACAATTGTGTCCATGCTCTCGGTGCCATCGGTATTCTTCCGGCCAAAAGATCGAGCAGAGGAGAGTGACGCCACAAGGGAGAAGTTCTTTGTCCCGGAGTCCGACCACCTGACACTCCTCAACGTATACCTGCAATGGGAGTCGAACGAATATAGAGGCGACTGGTGCAATGACCACTTCCTCCATGTCAAGGGTCTCCAGAAGGCTCGAGAAGTGAGATCTCAGTTGCTCGACATACTCAAAACCCTGAAGATCCCACTGTCATCATGCCATATGGAATGGGACGTGGTGAGGAAGGCCATCTGCTCAGCCTACTTCCAGAACGCCGCAAGGCTGAAGGGTGTCGGAGAGTACGTCAACTGCCAGAATGGGACACCGTGCCACCTTCATCCCAGCAGTGCCCTCTACGGCCTCGGCTACACCCCTGACTACATCGTCTACCACGAGCTTGTCCTGACAAAGAAGGAATATATGCAGTGTGTCAGTGCAGTTGACCCGCAATGGCTGGCGGAGTTGGCCCCCATGTTCTTCTCTGTGAAGGAGGGTGACACCTCCTTCCTCGACCGCAGGAGATGGCATGATGAAGAGAAGACAGCCTTGGAAGAGGAGATGGAGAAGCTGAGGCAGGAGCAGGCTGAAGCGACAGGTAGAGAGAAGGGAAGAGGGGAGAAGAGGGGCAAGCAGCAGCAGCAGGTTGCTATGCCAGGCCTGAAGAAAGGTTTGACGTATCTGAGGCCCAAAAGGAGGATGGGTTTGTAGGTAGGAAGGTTGAGTGAGTATGTTTGTATGTCCTGATATAGTCTGCCCTCCGCAGTATGTACTGATGTGGGACACTCACATGAATGAATGCATTATGGTTTTATTAATTCTAGCGGATTTTGCTACTTCGCAGTCTGACTCAGTTTCTTAGTATTGTGATTATGGTTGTAGAATCCTATTACTGTTCTAGTTTAGATAAATTGTGAACCACTTTGGCAGTAACATGATACCCTGCATATCACACCTGTAACCTAGGTCTTCTAATTCTAATTAAGTTTGTCCTAATCTCGAAAAACAATTATGTTTGTCCTTGAAAAGTTATATTTTTTACACTATCAAAGAGAGCTTGCTGCTGCTTTTTCTGAGATCATATTCACAAAACAATAGGTATGCTTTGTTGCTATGAATATGAACATTTATCAGATTATATGCTGCAACCTCATTTTGGAATTCAGATTTCTTTCCACGATTAAACTTTCATGCCATCTCTTACCTAGGTTTGCACATATTTATCTTATATATGTTCCTGTTTCCATGATAACTCATGGAACATCCAGGTGTCTTAAATATCAACTAGAAGTATATAATAGCATGCATGCAGGCAACCTGATAATGAATATAATTAGACCTATATATTTTCTTTGTTTCATGTTAAATACGAGCAGGCTGAATTTTACAATATACTGCAATAAATTTGTGCTTAATGTCTTGCATGGCCAGTTTTAACAACAAACTCTAATTTAATTTCAGAGTAAGCACGACACAGTATATGATTTCTATGTGCATCTACTGTCTGTTTAATCTGATATAAGATGCTACTCCCACAGGCATATGGACTAGTGGATGCCAAGGGATCATCAATGGATTTGAATGCACAGTGCCTGGGAAGATGACCTGACTTACGATGCTACTGCTGATATCGATTTTGCATGATGAGTCGGGAAGGAACTCCTGTATGCTGAATTGCAACTGCCTTAGCCTGCTGCTAGTTTGCTTCAAGATTCAGTAGCTATGCTGGTTTGCTTCCGCGGATAAGTTTTCTTGTTCTGTGAGGTGTGGTGAAGGTTCCGGTAAGTTGGCTATCATTTGAATTCTGATACTTTTATGAGTTATCTTGAGATATATCTTTTTCTCACACCTTTTCCTTGCAATAAAGAAATATAAAATTTGTTTTTTGTGGATAACAGTCGAGATGAGATTCGCAAACTTCTACAGAAGCAAAATAACTACTCCCTCCGTCCCAAAATAGATATCTTAGATTTTTCAAAATTTGGATGAATCTAGACACTATTTAGTATAATGGTCCATCCAAATTTTGACAAATTTAAGACATCTATTTGGAGACGGAGGGAGTATAATTTTATTGATTTATGTAGACATTCCTCAGCTGGCATGAAGGCACATTGACTAGCCTCGATGAATTATATAACTTAAATTACCATGTGGTTCTCCATCGTATAAGTTACTGTATCTCCATCGTCATCGCTGTCTTTTCCGGTCAATGACAAAATTAAGAGGAGAGAAGGGAGAACCTTTGGATGAGAGTGGACGGCAGATTTACAAGGCTACAGCATCCCATATGTACAGCACCAACACAAATGTAGTGTGTGATCTCACACGCCAATTGATCCTCCTTGCATTTTAGTGTGTGTGCGCGTGTTCTTCCGTTTTGTCCGGGTGATCTTGTGAGCACGAGCCACGGGCGATGAGGTTAGCGGCATCGCCTTGTCCGAGTCAGAGATCTGGACAGCGAGACTCCAGTTATTCAGAGTGATGGACCGACCTCCTCTGCTGAATTCCAGAAATTAAAGAAGCCCTTCCAAAATCCAAAACAGTGCTTCGATAAGACGTACTCCCTCCGTTTAGAAATATAAGATGTTTTAGTTTTATGAAGAAGATGTATCTAGACATATTTTAGTGTCTAGGTTTAAAGAAACCATGCGGATCCGATCGTCCGCTCACACGCAGGAAGACAAGATCACTCGATCATACCACGATGCAAATAGTGCTCCGTTCGTCCGTGTTTTCTTTCCACGCTGACGCTATCAGTATCAGATCCGATCCTTCCGATGAAGTGAAAATCACCGGCGTCGATCGATGGCCAGGGCCCAGGGCAGCAGCTGCTGGCTGCCGCTGTCATCTCTTATTATGAGGGAGACAGCATTCTCCCAGCACATGTGTGATATGTAGCCTACAAGACAAAAACTAAGATATCGATCAACTTGTAGTAGTAGTAGTAGTAGTGGGGTAATAAATATTTTACGGTATTTGTTACTGTTAGTGTTAGACAACAAGGACATCATCGTATATATCTACTAGTGGTGTATGTTTGAAAAATCATCTACTGGTGGTAGTGGTGGGGTAATTAAACACTACTACCGTAAACCATGATGTTTCCTTGGAATTTTTGCGGCTGAAAGCTAACCTTTGTTTCCCTGCACCGTCACAATTAGAAGTTGCTTCGATCATCAGTGTTAATTAAATATATATGCAGATAATTGATTCCAACGGATCGGAATAGTATTTTTTTTTCACCAATCTAATATTGATCATCAACAGTAGTACAAACAAAATGATTTATTGTGCTGGTTACGTTATGGGCTTCTTTGGGAACCTTGGATCTGAAAATGATCAGATAAGCACACACGCGGATGATGTTTTCTTTTTCTCAGACAAGGCCTTTTGAAGCTGCTGCTTGTGTTGGCGTACGTAGAAAGAAACCTGAATGCAGTTTCGATGCAAATGCCGTTTATATGGGAGTATGTTTAAGAGAGACAAAATCGCCTCCGTTTAGTAGTACTTTCTTCGTTTTAAAATATAAGATGTTTTAGCTTTGTGAAGCAAATATATCTAAACTACTTTTAGTATATAGGTTTATTTAGGTTTGCAGTGAATCTACACACTAAAAAAAGTTTAGATACATTTTCTTCACTATCTTATATTTTAAAACATAGGGAGTATAAGGGACACGTACGTTGATTGTGAAGATCAATGACGGAAGCCAAAAATCATGTATATGACGGAAAAGACATCTGCTTGTATTAACTTGCATGTAGTAATATCTTTTAGATATTTTTTGGGAACTATAAGTTTTAACTAAATCATTATCTCATAATATTTGTTTTATGTAACGTAGCAAATAACACAAGATTTATTTTCATACAGTACAATTCTTCCATATGTCGCCTTATGGGAGTCAAGACTTTTTTTTGGACAAAAAACATATATTAAAATATCGCAAAGATATCAATTACACTCAGCCTCTGCAATAATGCAATGCCCTAGCGGTTTTACGGATACACACATCTCAGAAAAAAGAATAAGAATTACAAAAAGGGAAAGTTTCGCTATAGCGCTCAATTCCTTGTAGCAACGACACTAGCACCATCAAATCAACACCAGAACTCCAACCTCTCCAATAGAATGCCTTTGAGAAGCAAACAATCCACAAGTGTTGTCGTCCCGATCAAAGATCATATGTTTTTATCCTGCAAAAAGTCCTCACCCACAAAACAATGCCTTCACTGTCTGACACAACCAATTATGGCCAGACCTTTGGATTTTTACCCAGTAAGATAAGACTGTGAACCCCTTTCATACTTTCACCCCAACAAACAGTCGCTGATGCGAGTCGCATATCACCAAGTCAGTTCTTCATCGCCACAAAGACTCAAATCACCATCGCTAGCCCACATGTTCTTGCCTTTATAACATTCTCCGCATCTAACTTCACAATGACTCGTCAAAGACATGACACATGATGAGAACAAATAGCAAAGCTTCATAATGCTCTCTTTGAAACCAAACGGATAGCAAAAAACATGGGTGCGCATGATCGAATTGCTTCCGATCCAGCAATCTGACGGGCAGCTAGCAGATCCCGTGCAAGATGCCTAGCATGACACGGCAGGCCATCCACGTGCACCGTGCCGCCTCCCCACGTACCATCTGAGCGACCGATCGCCGCACCGATAGAGGGTATAGGTGTGAGAGCCTAGACCTACATCCACCGCCTCTACCTCCCATTCGAGTGCCCAAGGGTAGCCGTTGCCGCCATGACCAGGGCGCTACCCCATCGTCGTGGACTAAAGACGCCCAGCATAGGTGCCACGCGCAAGGAAAACTGTCTTCGCCGCAAGGCCAGTGCCGCCACCCTAGCCGCCGCTCGTAGACCTTCGATACCGTCCCCATCCGCCACTTGAGCTCCTTCGCCGCGATGCATGCCCCCAGCCCCTTTGGTGCCGAGGAGGCCACCGGGGCCTGGTCTATGTGGAGGCTAGGGTTTCTCCCCGGTGCTGCCTGAGGGGAGTTGAGACTTGGACGCGCAGCTCCAATAATTTAGAGTGACAAAATAATGCACTTGTTAAACTCCCGGCTAATGACACCGGCATGGAGAAGTTGAAGATCCACAGTGCTCGATGCTACTAGCTGAGATCCACAGTGCTGGATCTAACTTGCTTTGTGCTTTTCAACCATGCTGCTGTGATCTCAGTACATGTCAACTGATATTGCTTGCAGTTTAGTGCGGTTGTGTGTGTGTGTGCTTGATTATGCACGGTTTGATCCAGGTGACCTGGTGAGCACGAGGAGCCCGCCACGGGCAATGAGACAAGCCACCTCGCCTTATGGGAGTCGAGACTCGTACACCTGGGCTCCAATAATTCAGAGTTGATAAAATAAAATGCACCCGTGGAATTGAATTCCCCAGCTAATTAAGGACACCAACCAGCATGGAGAAGTTGAAGATCCAGAAGAAGCCCTTCCAAAACAGTGCTCGATGCTACTAGCTGAGATCCTAGCATGTTAGCATCATGGCATGGTCCATGGAAGTTTAATTTAGCCGATCTGGGGAAGAATAAAGAAACCCATGCAATGGATCCGATCGTCCGCTGACAAAGACAAGATCAGTCAATCATACGACGGAAAGATGATATTATAGTGCTCTGTTCATCCATTTTCTTCTCACCACGGCGAGGCTATCAGATCCGATCCTTCCAATCAAGTGAAAATCACTTCGGCTTTTCGTAAATTAACCGAATAATTCTCTTCTTTTTAATTAACAGATTGAGACAAAACTTTTTGGTACCATTTCGAAGACAATCACTGTTACTGCATGTGTGTGTGTGTGTTACTGCAAGACAACAACTAAGACATCGATCATCAACTAGTGGTAGTGGTGGGGGTAATTAATTACATACGTACTTAAATCATGATGATGTTTCCTTGGATTCTTGCTGCTGAAAGCGACCTTTGTTTTCCTTGCACCGCGGACTGCCACACAGGTTGGCAACTTGCGGTAATACTGTAAACCCTCTTGGAGCCTGGATGGAGAACCCTTTCCCTTTGTCCTGTCTGGATATCTCGTCCGGGCGCAGAATATGGGAACATGCCTCTAGATAATCTAAATCGGCCGCGTAAACAAAGTCGACCTTTGTTAACCCATTTAAGAAAACTGAGCGTTTCTCGGCCTCGATCGGTGGGCGCTGATGTGCGGCAGCTCCACAGCCACAGGTATGCTGTGCCTGCGGCCATCGGCAGCGCGACTGCATCGACGTTCGTCATCCTCTGTTTTTTTTTGAACGGTGAAAGGTCCCGAAGGACCGAGATGCTGCCATTAGTCAAAGCGGAGAGTACAAATAACACCCAAGAAAAAAGAAAACAAGATAACAATGGGCCCTTCAAGTTTACATTGCACCTGCAGAAAGATCGAAGCAATCGAGTCCTGCGCGCCGCTGACACTCGCCTCCGGCCGCCGTCGTCGGAACCGGGACGAACCACTTGGCCCAACGTCGACGCCGGGAGCCGCGAGGGAGAAAAGGCGGAGGCGGTAGAAGTAACTCGAACGTAGGCCTCTCGAGCTCGGCGAGGCCATCCTCTTGGCCAAAGATAGCGGTTGGCTTATTGCTTCGCTTGGAGATCGCCGGAGAAGCATCGCCGCCGGGAACAGCGGCCACACCCATCGCAAGAATCGCAGTGAGCAAGCCAACCTCCTTCCTTCCTCGCCACCATGGCGGCCGAGATCTGGAGGTAGCTAGTCGCCGTCGACACCACGAAGGCACACGAGCTTTATGGACGAGCCACCGAGTCCAACCTCCGCCGCAATCGCAACCACTGCGCTGACACGAGAGGGAGACCCGTGACCTCCGCACCGCCGAAAGCACCAAGGAGTAGCTCGAAGATGCGAAGCGAAGCCGCGCCACAACCATCTCCCCGCCCGCCACGGCCGGCCAGAGAGGGCCCCAGATCTGGGCACAACCACACAACACCCGCATAGCCGCTGCGAAGGAAGGTGGCGCGG
The DNA here is from genome assembly GCA_030063025.1 of Avena longiglumis. Classification (NCBI taxonomy): domain Eukaryota; kingdom Viridiplantae; phylum Streptophyta; class Magnoliopsida; order Poales; family Poaceae; genus Avena; species Avena longiglumis. Next base: position 75,927 of record CP125978.1, read on the forward strand.
TGTTCTTCCTCCTCGCCACCACGGCCGCCGAAGAACAAGCCACAACACCCTGCGCCTCTTCGCTCTCACCCACGGTAGGCCGGAGAGGAGGAGCAGACTCCACCGCACCACGACGAACACCGGCTTTATTGACGGAGACCGCAAGCCCTTCCTCGCCGCCGCACTTCAACCGTTGAAGCCACGACCAGGCGTAGAAGAACTCGACGCCCTGGATCTTGCCGCAAAGATCCAGAATCCAGCTCCAAGACTCCACTACGGGAAAACACCTACACCTACAGCTACAACTACCGCCGACACCTCCCCTCAGCCATCCCTTGCCGGCGCCGCCGGCGAGAGAGGCCTCGGTTCGGGCCGGATCTGCGGCGGGAGGCTTCAACTACAGTAGCAGAGAGGGGGTTGAGAGAGAGGTCTAGGTGAGGAGGCAGATGGTTCGTCATCCTCTGTTGTTGGAACCTTTGGAAGCACCGCAATGGGGTGGCCTTCCGTGGTGATCGCCCTATCGCATCTTCTTCTGCATGTAGAGAAGATGACATGTACTGACTCTTGGGACGATTGTATTAGTAGCTAGGTCTTATCTTGTTGCATTCCTTCGAAGGGCTTTCGTCCCGGTGTATTAATATAGCAACCATAAGGCACGACCGCGAGCTTACTGCGGGGCAAACACACCACAAGCAAGCCAAAAGAGAAGAAAAAAAGAGAAAATAAAAATGCCAATATTGGCGGTTTGACGAAAACGAAGATGATCCGCAACCGTTGCACCCTCCGACGACTTTCCACCACGATCCTAGCACTTCGAATCGCCGCGTACCAAACAACACCTCCAAGAAGGAAAATGACGCCAACTGCACTGCTATCCGGACTGGTCCTAGGATTTTCCCTGGTACGCTTCGAGAAGTGGGGAGGAGGTACACCCGATGCCCTTCAGGAAGGAAGGGTGACACTCTCAAACATCACCGCATCGGTACCGCAAAGGCAAGGATTTCTCCCGACCCCCAAAAAACCACATCCTGGACAATCCGTAACGCTCCACCAATCTTGCCAGCCACCAACATACGCCACCATAGAATTGCAATCACCATCGGCGTCTCACAATGGCAAACGTTGCGAGGCCGGCCAACCCGAGAAAAAACAGCTGTAGACATGAACAGGTAGTGTCACAACCACGCGGGAGGGAACAACCTCCACCGCCAGAGACGGTATCCGACCAAACACCGTGACAAGAAACACACCAGGCCATTGGAGCCGAAGGGTGGCAGTAGCACCGTCACCTAGAGGGCGTCCTCCACCGCCACCGGCGGGTGCCGTCCGGACACGACAATAGGGACAAATCAGGCCGAGCCCCGGAGGGCTCGTAAAGTCCCCGCCACCACGTTGCTGCACGTAGGGCATCACCGCTGCTACCCTCTTGTTCGGTCACATCGGCTCAGGCAGAGCCTGACAGGTTCGCGAAGCTCCTATCGCCAGGCTGCAGTAGGCATGGCGTCAACACCGCCATCCATATCACGAGCCACTAATCCGGCTAGCCAGAGGCAGCGAGATTGAACCCAACCGAACCCGCCTTGACCTAGATCAGGCCCGAAGGGCCCAGATCTGGGCCTGCATGGCTCACCGGTGGAGCTCCACCTTAGCTGCCCCTGCCACCAACGGCAGCGCCATCACCATGTCGACCATCCGCGCTGCTCTAGGGAAGCCCGTCGCTACGCCAGACCTCCATCGCCGAGCTGCACCACCCTAGCCAGGGCGGCCCCGCGTCGCCCCAGATAAGGAGGGGAAATGCCAGAGGCCGGCCGCCACAGCCTAGAGCGACAGCCACCATGACGGCGGAGAGAAGGGGGGGGGTGGCTGAGGGGGTGGGAGGCGGCAGCGATGCCGTGGGGCGGCACGCACGGTCATGAGCGTTTTTCGCGTGGACTCTGGCTGAGGCTCCATCTTGTTGTATTTCCCATCTCCTTCTCTGCTTGCTCGAATTCTCCATGTAAATCATCTAGCTTTTTAGCCTCTTCATCAAATAAAAATTCAGGTAGGCCCCCAGTTACCATTAAAAAAACAAAAAAACTGAGAAGGCGGCGGTGAATAATAAATGTTTGATACGTTAGATATGCTGCTACTAAAAATCTATAAAATTATATGCTCAAAAGATTTTGCATTACAAATCTAATAATGACATCACTTTCGGCTTACCAATTTATTTATGTACTAGTCTAGACTATTAAAAAGATTGGGACCGTTCGTCGTCTGACTGAATTTCCGTCTGCCATCAAAATACGCTTTTGCCCCTGGCTTTTCTAGCTATTTACCCACGTTGCCACCGCTAAGTGAATCCCATCCCATCCCATCCCGACCACCTCCTGGTCGCCATCCCCATCCTCTCTGACACATTGCCTCCGTCGATCCTCCCCTCCTGACCTCCTCCTGGCCGCCCTCCCCTCCCGACCTCCTCCCCACCACCGGAGCTTCTCCTTACCTTCGCTCCTACTTCCCCCGCCAGACCTCCTATCCACCGAGATCCATCCCTGTGTCTCCGTCGCTCCTCCCCTCCCAACTTCAGGTCTTCGTCGGGTGGAGCAGGGAGAGGCGGTGGTCCTATGCCAACCGACACCTCCCATGTCTCTCCCCCGTGCAATCACCACGCCGGCGCCTCCATGTCCACACCGTCACCGCCTCACCGACTAAAACAGAACAATCGTTGCCCTGAAGCAGGCATGAATCGGGCGGTGAGGCGGCGACTTCCAAGGTGCAGCCTCGATTAGGACCATGCTGATGAGAAATCGGCGACGGAGAGCATGAAACGGGTCGTTTGGGTATCGATTTGACGGCCAAACATGGTGAATCAACCGGCAGCGCTGCGAAATTCAGGTCAGGGCAAACTCACAAACCACTTATGTAAGAAGAAAGGTTCCAAAATCAACGAAGGAGACGAGCAGGAGCTCCTCTAGCGCCCCGATGCCTTCTGTGCTCACGAGAAGCTCCGCGCATCCACTCTCAGGTCGCCAGATCCGGAGGACTCTTCGACCTACATGGACACCCACCTCCTCCGACCGGCGGTAGAACGGTACCGTGGAGTCCCACTTCTTGCCAAATACGCCATGATGACATCGGCGCTGCACCTGGGATATGGGGGAGCTAAGGGGCGGGCGCCATGGGGAGGGCCCGAGGCGAGGGCTCATGCACTGGGAGGTTAGAGTTGGCTAAGGGATGGGGAAAATGGGACGCGGAGTAGCTTCCGATTCTGACCGCTGATTATCGTGGATAAGGAGCCGCAACCTTCGTGCCCCTGAAAGCTCGTGGATGGGAGTTACAAGCGTCTACTATTTTCCTGCAGACTTTAGGCAAAGAGATTGATCAGGTGCTTAGCTGATTTTTAAGAATATAGAAAATGAGTACAAAATAGGGAATTATTGATAGCTAGATGCATTTAGTTGTCAAATTTGATTGTCTTCTACTCAGTAACGCTGAATCTGATGTTTGACCTGTCTATTATCCAACAAAGCATAGCAGCAAATGTGTACAAGGTTTTCTCCTAACTCTGGTGGAGATTATTTTGAGACCGAGGTGTAGAACTGTGATATGGTTCGCATCAATATGGAAGTGTACTCAATATACAATGTATCTTTCAGGGAGTAATGTTGGTCAATATTGGGCAAATTTATTTACACTGGATTCAGTTTTGACCCCTCTACTGAACTATACTCCACGTTTCAGTAATTATACAAAATATTGCATATCTGTCAGTTCTTTTGACGGTTTGTCAAAAAGTGTTCTTTTGCGGGCAAGTGATTGTTTGTATTTTTGGATGACATAATTGTTTCCACTAAATTTCAATGGTGAAATTGAAGTAAAAAACTGTGGATGCAACACATAGTGTATACTTATATTACCTTCTCACCGAATTACAAAGTTTACTTTGAAAACTGTCCTTTCACCTTCCATGTGACTTGTGGAGGTTACTATCTCATTGTTTATTTTTGAAGCGAACTATCTTTGTCACAAGGTTATAGCACTAAACGGATTTTTGCTCGGTCAATATGTAGTCTTTACATATTTTCAAGAACAAAATTGTTAATGCAACTATTAAAAGACAAATGTTAAAAAAAGGAAAATATCTAGGAGGTGGCTATTCGGCTCACGGGTGCATTTGCATCCATCATGAGAAAACATCTTTCGAAATATTAATTTTCTTTAAAAAAAATGTCTACATATATATCCGAACATTTTATGTTCGTTCACAAGTTTTTGGAATGAAATAACATTCTACGTGTCCCGTACAGAAAAAAATGTCCTGTGAATAGTCGTACATACATGACATATTTGGTCTTTTTATATATGACACGTAAAATGTTCTTTCATCATGAAAACTTGTAAACGAACATAAAATGTTTGAATATATATGTAGATATTTTTTTTCAAATCTTTTGACATTTTAAAATATGTTTTATCATAATGGGTGCATTCGCACCCGTGAGTCAAAAGGGATTTTTCAAATATCTATTACTAATTTCTAAATAATTAATGTTTGAATCCCAAAAATTACTGGACGAAAGAAAATTACTCAGAGTACGAAAATTACACGACTTGTGAAAATTACTCGGAGTATGGAAATTTTTTAGTATTGAAAGACTTAGCCTGTGCATAATTGGTGTAATTGTATTATACTTATTTTATGAAAGATTGTGCCAATGCATAGGCGTAGCCGGTGTTGGAGGACCACCGCACATCACATCTCTCTCCCCCGCTCCCTCTGAAACCACTTATACGCTCCATGACATGAGAAGGCCTTAGAGAAGTGGGGTGAGGTGGCGATGGTGCCACATGGCTTTGTTGACGCATGGAAAGAAGTCCACATCACCCCCACAAGTTTCTGGTTTCAGCCAATAGCCCCCCTTAAGTAATAACTGGATCAAATAACACCCTAACTAATAAAAACCAGACAAATTACCCCCTTAGACGGTTTTGAAGACTGTTTTGACACCGTGGACTCTGGTTTAGTACACGTAAGCCTTCTAATCAATTAACCTAGTCAAATAATCTCCATCTCCATTCTTTCATTTTTCCTCTTTCGCATGCGTTTCCTTCCCCGTCGCCATTCTCTCCAAAATCCGGCCGCATCCCTTGCCCCGACAAAATCATGCCATTTCCTCCTCCCACGGCACTTGAGTCGATTAAGAGTCTCGCCATGGAGATTGAGCATAGGTGGTATCTGGTCGGCAGCGAAGGAATATCGGCAGTGTGAGCTGTTGGATTTGGCGAAGGTACCGTAGCGAAGGTGAGTCCGCTTGAGGACCAATTCGACCCGGCCGGGCGTGTCTCGGTAGTCTATCAATAACACTCAGGCCTGCTCCTGCTAGTACGCATACAGCCAAGAAGAAGAAGAAATAGGGGTGCAGCGTTTTGCTCCCAAACTCATCTGAAGCTTTTTTATTGCAGATATTGTTCATCGGAAAGACGTCGGCCTCAATATTGCCTGGCCTGGGAAGATCTCTTGTCAGCTCAAAACATAGAGTAGTCATGAACCGTGGTACAGAACTACAAATATTAGTTTTGTCTCTGCCACATATGCATTTAGCCGCGGGACAAAGTTTATCGGAGAAGAGAACCTGGAATTTTCACCGGGGTTATTTGACCGGAATAATTGATTACGAGGCTTGCGTGTACTAAACCAGAGTCCATCGTGTCAAAACAGTCTTCAAAACCAGCTAGGGGGTAATTTGTCCGGTTTTCATTAGTTGTGGGTGTTAATTGACCCAGTTATTACTTAAGGAGGGCTATCGGCCGCAACCAGAGACTTGTGGGGGTGATGTGGACTTCTTTCTTGACGCATGTGTACCGGGTGGCTTAGCTAAAGTGACGGACAGAAAAGGCAACGGCGGTAGATCTAACCGTGAAGCGTTTTTTTCTCTCCCGCTGCAACGCAGGGACATTTGTGCTAGTACTCCATAAATAAATACTCCATGCAGTCCGATCTAATCGTCGCAGGTTTAGGCAACCGTTAAATCGGATGGAGGGAGCAGTAAAACTAAGATGGCAGGGAGCTGTCACTGAAACTGTGGGCCCCGGGTGCCGTTGTGAAATCGCCTCCCTCCCGGTCCCGCTTCCCGTTATTATATAAAACCAGGAAGGAAGGAAGGCGACCAAGGAGTCGAGTCCTGTCGTCGCTCACCCATCATCTCCTTCCTCCCTCCGCGAGCCCGTCTCCATCCTCAGCTGCTGCTACCCCTACTCCATACTCAGAGAAGATGAAGAGCCTGCTGGGGGAGGAGCGCAGCTTCATCATCGAGAGCGACGACGACGACGACGAGGAGGACCCCGCCCACAGGGACGCCGGCGCCGCCGACGAGGACGATGACGGCTCGTCCTCGGACTCCTCCTCCTGCGCCACGCCGCGCGCCGGTGCCGCCGGAGGCGACGGCAGCCACCCCAACTCCTACACCAACCAATGGCCCCAGAGTTACAGGTATAACACAATCTATCTCTCTCGATTTACCCCTTGTCCTGTGTTCCATACAGTAGAACCATCAAAACTCTGCAATTCCCCATCTGCATTTTTACTGTATTCTTCTCCTCAGATGGTTTTCATGATGCCCAGATCCTGCTCCTAGTTTCTGCCACATCCATGTCTTATCAGCAACTGAGTTCATTCATCCCAGAGCAAAATTCTTGTGTAGAAGCAACCTGGTGACACTCTCTGCCTCTCGCCGAGAAGGGACTAATTAAGGTCAAACGAGGATATAGATTCTAATCCAGACAGACAGACAGACAGACACCTCTCTGTTTTCTTCCTTCAGACAGACACCTCTGCTCTCTGACACGCAACCAACTTGCCCCCATGTTCATCCCGTTTTCCGCGGATCTGCACGGTGCTAACGTGGCAATGGATCCTCATCGGAGTGGAAAACTTGTGTTTGTGTTTGGCATTGTTATTTATTACCTTAGTTAATAATCACCCCCAAATGAAATACTACCTGCTGTAGCTGTCTCCAGACTCCAGGCAACAATCATTATTATTTATTTATGTTGTTAATGCTGTCCCATTTATCACGATTTTGATTGGGATGCCATGCCATGACAATAGCTGTAGATGTCACCAGGTCACCCAGCTAGGTGGTGGGGGTGTTCCAGCTCAGACACCTGTTACTGTCATAGATGCGACTGTCATAGATGCGACTCTTGCGTTCTCTTCTCAAATGGGAGTCTGCTAATGTTTTTCTAAGAACAGAATATTGCTAGTGGTATTTTTTCTTCACATCTTTTCTTCTCTCGGACTAAGTTGTGCGTGTGTGAAATTGCTCACAGAAATGAGCCTGAATTTTATGGTATTCCGATAAACAGAGGATCTAAAGAAAGTGAAAATGTTCTCTTGAGTTGTGTGCTTTTACGCCTGGAAACGCAGATCATTACGAAAACTCTATTGCGTAAAACAGAAAACCTCAACTACCAGCTCGCATTAACAGATCTACTACATCTTTTGCCTCTGCTAAATTTAGATCTCGTGCTATACAATGGCGACAATCAACGGAACGTAGCAGCAAGCACAATGATGAAGTTGCATGTCCTATTATCTGATAATCTCTAGTTTTTATTCGATGACTGCAACTTCAGAGTACAAATTTTTCTTGTTAAAAAACTTCATATTGCCATTTTTTCCCATCGCACTTTCATATGGGATTTTGATGGCACTCATCGCCAATGTTCAGTCAGCCATTCTTCTACAGACTACAGGAGAAGTTGGAGATTGAAATGAATTTAAGCAACGCATTCAACTGTTCATTTATATTGCATTACTATGCAGGAAATGGTCTAGTTATCACTTAATCATTTCTGACATTTTAGTTCTTCCTATCTCATCTACATAACAATTTTCTTCTCTTGTATGTCAACAGGCAATCGATCGACATTCTTAGTAGCGTGCAATCGCCCAGCCTGAGTTTCCTGGGGACGCCCACCCTGAGCAGACTGTCTAACTCTTTCCTGAACTCATCGTTCCGAGGCAAAACCCCCGAGATCATCTCGAATCTCGTCAAGCCGCTCCTACGCCCAACTACAAGCGATGAGCAGCAGCAGCAACAGCAGCATGAAGATATCCGTAAGAGTTCTCAGTACCTTCTGCCGTCGAAAAAACCGTCTCTGCAACAGATTCCAGAGGACCAAAAGCCACCTGCGATTGGTCATGGCCCTTCTCCGTATCAACAATGCTCTTATACCCAGGGAGTGATGAACGGTAAGCACCTAGAGCAAGTCTATGAATTAATTTCGAGGTTGTATGTGGTATACTAGATTTCATTGATCGATGAAAGTAAATCTATCAGTAGATCCGCTTATAAATTACATGTGTGTACGGCTGTCCTGGAGAGTGTAGCATGAGTATAGCGCTCCTCAATAATTGGCACGGTGGAATATTCTTGTGATGTACCATTGGTGAATATCAGGTTTTCTGAACCTAGACGTTTTGCCGGTCTGACAGACCAATGTCCAAGTTCATTGAACTGATGCTCCAGATAGAAATTTTTATGCGTTATAGTGTTATGCTGAAAGCTAGTAATACGTAGTTTACACCAGTCCAAAACTCCAAAATATTACAGCATTACATTTTGAAGGATCTGCATACAGATTACACGCTGTTTTTTTTTTCTGATCACTCTGTTTTAGTTTGTCAATGTCTCAAAGTAGCTGTAATTGCTCTGCATGTTCTGACCATTTTATAGTTTGATATAGTGCTGAAGCTCGGCTCAAACCATTAATAACTTCAGCAATTGTTTTGGTCAGTTCTTCTTAGCCAAGTGTTCGGCAGTTTAAGCACAAATAGTAAAGCCATCAATTAGTACACCAAATGGTCAATCATGTCTTATTGAGTACGGTCTATTCGCTTTGTTGATACGCCGCATCACAGGTCCACCATTTCGAATTTTCTTCCTGCTTCCCGTGCTAATAGGGACATCACATGGTTGATGAGTCAGCACAACCATGTGACAGTTGTCTGATCAAAAATAGATCTGAAAGCTGTACTGTTGCTTCAAGACAAACCATGTTATGCAGAAATACTTCCTTCCAAAAAATTCTGCAAAGTACAGATCTGGTACTGTCTTATTCATGCAAGGAATTACTGAAGATTTACCCTTGTGTAATCCATTTCAGCTGATCCATAATATGCCGCAAGAAAACAAACAGTAGTACTTTATTTTGAGGGTCTGCTTTGGAATAGCCGTAATAATTTTGTACTGAACTTGAAGCACACCTTTTTCGTCATGGATAAATCTTGGAACTCTTGATAATAAAACTGCTCTTATTACTTAGTTCAGTGACAACATTTTCTTTTCAATATGCAGGAATAAATGTTCTATGTGGTGTCGGAATCCTATCGACACCGTATGCCATTAAGCAAGGGGGTTGGCTCGGACTGGTGATACTAGGTGTATTTGCTGTGCTCGCCTGGTACACTGGTGTTCTCCTTCGCCGTTGCCTAGACAGCACGGAGGGTCTTCAGACGTACCCGGATATTGGTCATGCCGCCTTTGGCACCTACGGTCGTATAGCCATCTCGGTAAAATCTCCTCCATCACATATTAACCTGTTTGGGAACATTTCAATCACGGAATGCTGTTATACTAACTTTTTTTTTCGTGTGTGGCTTCACTGTCTGCAGATAATCCTATATGTGGAACTGTATGTAAGTACTCATTACCAACCAGCCATTTCAATCAGAATATTGTTTTTGGTTCCTGAACAATCACGGCATTTGAAAGAGTTTCAACGCATTAAATGACTGCTAATCTATTCTCGCAGGCCTGTTGCATCGAGTATTTGATATTGGAAAGCGACAATCTATCAAAATTATTCCCCAATGTACACATATCCATTTGGGGCTTGGCTCTGAACTCCCATGTATTCTTCGCGATCTTGACCACTCTCGTTGTCATGCCAACCACTTGGCTCCGTGACCTGACATGCTTGAGTTACATTTCAGGTCTCTATATATTCACTTGTTTCTTCAGTACAGATCCTGCTTGGCCTAGGTTTAGTTAGAGATTTAAAATATATTTGAAAAACTTACACTGTTTGTGTGTATGCTCCTCTATACCTAGAACCATGTATATGTATCACATGTCATTTCTCACCATGATGTTTTGTTTGTACCTTTCAGCTGGAGGTGTGGTTGCAACAATCCTTTTAGTCATCTGCCTATTCTGGATTGGGGTTGTTGATGATGTCGGCTTTGAGCACAAAGGGTCTACGTTAAACCTCCCAGGAATTCCCATTGCAATTGGATTGTACGGTTATTGCTACTCGGGGCATGGGGTGTTCCCAAACATCTATTCTTCTCTCAAGAATCGCAACCAGTTTCCTTCCATTATGTTCACTTGGTAATTTCCTAACTTGGGACCGCAATCCATCCATATTCCATTTTATAGAAATTTAGCACTCAGATTTGTTTTGTTCTTATTTTCAGCATTGGGTTGTCTACCGTTTTGTTTGCTGCCACTGCAGTGATGGGATATAAAATGTTTGGTGAATCCACGGAGTCTCAGTTCACACTTAACTTACCACAGAATTTGGTGGTTTCAAAGATTGCCATTTGGGCTACGGTAACTGCTCTTTTCTAAACTACTTCAGAGCCCACTTTTCTGTACTAAGTACATTAGATAGCAGAAGCCTTCATTCTCAATCATGTTAACTTGGCTCTTGATATCTGTCGTAGGTGGCAAATCCAATAACCAAATATGCATTGACCATAACCCCTCTGGCTATGAGTTTGGAAGAGTTGCTGCCACGAAGTCAGCAGAAGTACTCGAACGTAATCATGCTTAGATCAGCCTTGGTGATATCAACCCTCATCGTTGCTCTGTCGGTTCCCTTCTTCGGTTAGTTTGTTTTCTTTGGTTAGAATACATCATTGACTCTTTGGACAGTAGTAGCACAAGATTCATTCATCCACTGATCTATGTTTCTTGTGTATATGTTTCACAGCACTTGTGATGGCTCTGATTGGTTCTTTACTCGCCATGCTTGTGGTAAGTTTTTCCTGATTATTACATCAACTGTTGAGTACTTGGTGAGAGGCTAAATTCTGGTTCAATTTCAGACCTACATTCTACCATGTGCCTGCTTTTTGGCTATCCTTAAGACAAAAGTGGCTTGGCATCAGGTACACAAATATTCCCAGTGCTACATTTGTATAAAATTATTTTATATGAAGGCAAAACCCAAAAGGTTATGAAGTCATATTTTAACCTTGTAAATTAAATTAACATAATTAGTTAGCAGATATGTACTCTCTCCATATGAAAATATAGTTCATATTAGTTTCTTCCCAATTCAAGTTTTGTAAACTCCGCCAAGTTTACATGAAAATATCAAATTCCACTATACCAAATCAATATCATTAGATACACCATGAAATATTTTTCCATGTTTTATTTATTTGATTTGTAGATGTTGATATTTTTTCCTACAAACTTGGTTAATTAAAATAAACATAAATTTTGAAAATGCATACTCCATGTGAAAATATTGTACATATTAGGCTTTTCCTAAGTCAAGCGTTAGAAACTTTGACCAATTTATATATATTTTTCAATATTTTATCTTATTTTGTAGATGTTGATATTTTTCCTACAAACATGCTCATGTTTTACAAAACTTTGACTTAGGGAAAAACTAATATGTACATATGAGGATTGTTTATGATGAGATTATTTTGGGATAGTTGGGCATAACTAAACAACTATTTTACAGGTTGTGGTATGCTCATTCATCATTGTCGTAGGGGTTACCTGTGCTTGCGTTGGGACATACTCATCCATCTCTGGGATTATCCAGAACTACTCATGACTCATCAGAATTCTTGCCCGGCATACATATAAGGGCTTGTTCGGTTTAATAGGTTTAGAAGTGGACTGAGAGGGATTAAATACCTTACAAGTCAAAATCCCCCCAAATCGACTTCAATACATTCTCATCCACTTGGGAAAAGGATTAACCGAGAAGGCCCAAAAAAGAAGATTTCTTGCCAACTACATTATTATAAGTGTAATTACACATATCTATATTGGAGCACATAATTTTGTCCAACAATGAAGTCAAACCCATGGATATATGATGTCGAATTAAATTTGTATCCTTATTATATTTGTGGCAACTCCATGCATGTATGCTATGAATGTCTGTTGATGGATTTTTACCAGTACCAATTGCTACTTCCACTAGATAATTCACGCTTGTTTGGAATTCCATAAATATGTATTTAGAGAGTGCAGTTGTAGCAACAAGTAACTAGAATTACCCACAAAAAAATATAACTAGAATTACTGTTCTCTAGATCATCATTACGTATGAAGCATGTATTATGAAGGTTGGATGTTGATTGGAAGGACTAACATGTAAATGCACATATAAGCGTAAACAAACGGTGAATGCACGTACAAAACCTAAAATTCGACAATGCATTTACATACCGTGCGAACATGTATGTGGTTTGATCTGATGGTGCAAAGCTTTTCTGGGAGGTGGGAAAGCAAATGAGTACAACACTGCAACAATAGAAAACATGATACTTGTGGGAAAAATTTATTGGGAGGGAAGGGGGAGGAGGAGGAGGAAGGAGGTGCTGCATATGTAGAAGAATGGGGATATAGCTGCCTAATCGTGCATTCCATATGGAACATAAGACTAGTATTAGTAAGGAATCTCTACTTTTAGGATCCCCGTGAGCATCTATTGCTATTGTTCGTTGTAAGGGAGGGCAACACTTGGTAAACTGTCCATACATGCTTTGATAAAATTGTCAAAGCTATATGTACCTCTTTGAGAAGTGTAAGCAAGAATACTAAGCCAAGGGTGCACATAAATATACAATTTGAAATCAAAACCTAGAAATTTCGCACTCTTAGGAGCGAGAGCACTTAAGTAACAACACATGGTTTCTTCCTTGCCGACAACGGAGTATCAAGTTTTATTAATTAGGTATGACACCCTCCTTTGAGCTGCGGCGTGTCATGCTCAAGAAAATACAAGGAAGAGAAAAGGACTATAGGGAGGGTTAAAGAAAATGGGATGTATATATACAAGGAAACGAGAGATTTTGGGTCACTGCATGAGAAAGATGTACTATGTGGCCGATGTCCAATAATAATAGAACCAACTCTCAGGGGATTATATTCTGACATGAGAAACCATTGTTTAATAGGTACTTGTTTATAACGGTCAAGCATGTTTTTTAGTCTTGTATGACTATTTTCTTTCCTAAAGCACCAATGTACCTTGTAGTCACTTTTAGAAAGTAGTATAGGACAAAGGAATCAGAATGGGAAGGAAGTTGAGATTTGTATAACACATACAGGACTATGCAGCACACGTGCAAGTGCAAATAACGGACAAATTAAAGCACATAAGTAAAAACGTAAAATTGTTGACATGCCCTTTCAGAGAAAACATGAGTCACTACCACATGACATGTATATGTGAAGGTGGATTCTTTGTTGGTTCCTTTTTCTTTTTGGCTAAGCACAATTTAACAACCCTTTTAACGAACTTTCAGGATATAGATAGAAATAGATCTCAAGATCCAATAAGCTAGCCTCATATAGTCACAAGCTAGGTACATGCACATTCATGGGTAAGCCCTAAAAAGGTAGATCAAGCTAAGAAGCACTCCCGGGTCGGCCCTTGGCAAGGACTTCAGAGTTGTGAATCTTAGTCATTTGTCGGCCTAGGGACATACTTGCGGAGCCAGATCTGACGGTGCCCGATGATGATCTTGACGAGCCTCTCTCCGTTGAGGACCAGCCTAACGAATGCCTCACTCTTGAAGATGATCCGGCCATACATCGGCGCGTTGCCACCCGACGTCTTCTCCATCAACACCCTCACCACACAGTCACCCACTTCCTGCATGCCAATTGTGAACATATAAGCGTGGCCTTGGTCAGTACTAGTATATGAGTGTAACTACCCCAAAATATATCATGATTTTTCTTATAAATATTTAAACTTAGAACGATGTACTTACTGCCTGAAGTACTCGAAGATCTCTTCGCGGTCGATGGGCATGCCCTTGGAGAAGGTGATGAACATAGAGCGGCAGTCCTCTGGCACGGACACTGGCTCGCTGTTGTAGGGCGCCATTAGCTCTAGCGGGTTCCCCACCAGCCCAGTCTGGTACCTCCCGAGAAGGACATGCAGACGGTTATCAAAAATGAGCTTGCCGACACCGTCGAGGATATTGGCGACACCACGGATGACAAGGTCCTGGTGGAAGGTGAAGAAGCGCGGGTCGACATTGCCGTCCTGGCAGAGCGCGGAGATGAGCAAGAAGAGCTTGATGGATAGATGAATGGATAGGTTGTGGGTGACCGACGATGGTGGTGGTATTTGTAGCTGCTCCACGCGTCTCCGGTGGTTAATTGGGTGCCAAAAAAAGAAGGAAACACTATGGCGGGAAAGGTGAGGGAGAGATCAGAGATAGTTTCAAACGATCTTTGGTGCTTTTACATCCTAATTAGTTGGTACATGTAACCGCTCCATAACGAAGTATATACAGATGGATATGGACTCACATACACAATACTACTTGCATGTACGTCCTCTTCTAATTTCATGGCAATAAATTATTAACATTATATGTACTCCTTTATTTTCATGGCAAAAAATTTTGTGCTACTAAATATACATGGTGCTAATCGATTGATTTATACGTATGTGGTATATCTTTTCTTGGTACTAATTAATACCGGATCTGGCATGGAAAACTCATTGTTGTTCACATGTACCATGCACACACACCCTAGGTTAAGGACCCTCCCCCCTCTGACGGTGGTCCTCTTCTGCCATGCTATCTCCCCCCTCCTCGACTGCTCACCTCCTTCTTCCTCTTTCCTTCTCCACCTGTCATCTCCATGGTGCTGTGCGTTTCATGCCCTATATGTCCTTGCTCCGAATGTGTGTTCTCCCCATATTTTTTGATTTCATATACATATATAGATCACGACATGCTTTCACATTCTTTTTTGTTGAACAAGCTTTCACATTTCATTGTAAACTCCTTCAAAGACAAATTCACATCCGAGATTAACGTGACATATTTTCTTGTAGTGGTCGTTGCCTTCCCTCCCCCTACCGTCTGCCAAATTCCACCTGCAACCTCCTCTCTCACTAGCCCTAGAATCCACCATCACCGTAGACGCTAGCTTCAAGTCAGGGGCGCTATCGTGCCCTAGTAAGACAGCTAATTCCATAGATGCCTCCTTCATCCATAGACCACTAACGCCTCACTCATCACCGAAATCCATAAGTCACTAGCCGTCAGTTAGCTCCCCTGTCCCTTCGATATCCTACCTTCCCCATACTCCTTAAACGAACATATCCTTGACACAACATGCATCATGACCTAAGCCCTTGCCCCTAATGTGCACTCCCTATATTTTTTGATTCCATATTCATATCTCGATCACAAAATGCTTTCGATATTCTATTATAGACCCTAGAGCTTCTAGGAGGGTGGAAGGCGTAGGTGCGCTAGGAAGAAGGGATATAGGGAGATAATGAGAGGAACAAGTGGAGGAGGAGTAAGAGTTAAGGCCGAGCCACTTGTGTGTGGGCCCACCAGATATATGTGTCGTTGATGCATTTAAAATGCATTCATGAATGTTGTAGTTTATTGTTACATAATCCATCATAGTTGCATTATATTATGAGTTAATATAATTATTCTTAATGATTTACGGGATTCCCAACAAAGTCCCAATATTTTGGGCTTTGATAGAAGCTTTGTTGTAAGAAATACATGCCCTAGTGATGGTCTTGGTTTATTTTGGAATAATCATGCATCAATTGAGATTTTATCTTATTCATAGCATCACATTGATGCCATTGTGAAGTTAGGTAAAGACCCATGGTACCTTATGGCGGCTTATGGGGAAGCTCAGGTGAATGAGCGGTTGAAAACATGGGATATGCTAAAATTCATATGCTCGTCCTCGCCATTACCCTAGATGTGTCTAGGGGATTTTAACGAAGTGTTGTACCACCACGATCACGTTGGGGGCAAGAGTGAAGCTATGTGAAAATCGTTAGGTTTTTTCACATGGTCAATGTGTGTGAATTGAAAGACTTGGGTTACCAAGAACTCGGTTAGACTTATGAAAATAAGGTGGCAGGAGGCTCATATTGCCGTTTGAGGCTAAACTATATGTTGGCAACAACAAAATGGTTCAAGCGGTTCCCACGCGCAAATGTATGCCACTAGACAACTACGTCATTGGATTGTTGCCGTATACTTCTAACTTGGGAAGAGGGTCACACTAGTGGAAACGAGGTCTTTTGTTGATCCCGAAAAGGGGCTTTAACACTGGTTCGAACCGGTGTTAAAGGGGGGGCCGTATCAGCGTGGCCCCTGCGGCAAAAAAGGAGCCCCCTTTAACACCGGTTCGTGCCACGAACCGGTGTTAAAGGTCCCTGCAGATGGTTCATAGACTTCTTTAACACCGGTTCGTGGCATGAACCGGTGTTAAAGGGGCTATATAAGACACCACCCCACACACACCCCACTCTTCCATTCTTTCACATTTTGGAGCCTAGAAAGAGGGTGTGAAGAGTGCTAGTTTGTGTTTTTTCATATGCACTAGAGGTGTTCGTGAAATGCCCGAGAGCTCAAAATAAGCTTTCTTGTTGCTCTTTCCGTCTCGGTCGAGTCGGCAACTATAGTTTCATGTGTCATTGATGTACTATATATAAATGGTCATCTCCCTATTATTTTTGATATATACTACATATTAATGCATATGAATCAGCAATGGATGTCTGGTGACCGCCGCACTTCCGAGTACATTACGGGCCTCCAAAATTTTATCGTTGTGGCTAATGCAAACCGTGGTCACAATGGTTTTATGTGCTGTCCGTGTGTTCACCGTCGAACAAGAAAGACTACTCAAATACGAACCATTCACCCACCGCTTCGATCCGGTTTCATGCCCAGCTATAATTGTTGGACCAAGCACGGAGAAAAATGGGTTGTGATGGAAGACAACGAAGAAGAAGAGGATGATGAAACTATCATAATATGTATCCTGAATATGATGATAATGCAACGGAGGTAGATAATGAAGATCAAGAGGGACCAGATGGGCCCGCTGATGACGATCTTGGTCGGGCCATTACTGATGCAAAGGAAGAATGTGAAACTGAAAAGGAGAAGGAGAAGGTGGAGCATATGTTAAAGGATCACAAAACATTGTTGTATCCAACTTGCGAAGATGGCCACAAAAAGCTAGGTGCCACACTGGATTTGCTGCAATGGAAGGCAGAGAATGGTGTGACTGACATCGCATTTTCAAAGTTGTTGGTAAAAATGAAGAATCTTCTTCCAAGAAATAATGAGTTGCCCGACAGTACATACCAAGCAAAGAAGGTTGTCTGCCCTCTAGGATTAGACGTACAGAAGATACATGCCTGCATTAATGACTGCATCCTCTACCGCGATGAGAAGTACGAGAATTTGGATGCATGCCCGGTATGCACTGCACTGCGGTATAAGATCGACGAGACGATCCTGGCGATGTTGAGGCGAGGCCCCTAGGAAGAAGGTTCCGCCAAGGTTATGTGGTATGCTCCTATAATACCACGGTTAAAACGTCTCTTCAGAAATAAAGAGCATGCCAAGTTGTTGCGATGGCACATGGAAGACCGTAAGAAAGACGCGATGTTGAGACACCCCGCTGATGGGTCACAGTGGAGAAAAGTCGAGCGAGAGTACCCGAACTTTGTACGTGACGCAAGGAACTTAAGGTTTGGTCTAAAATGCACGACATGAATCCTTTTGGTGAGCAGCTGAGATCCACAGACTGGCCCGTGACCCTATGTATCTATAACCTTCCTCCTTGGTTGTGTATGAAGAGGAAGTTTATTATGATGCCAGTGCTCATCCAAGGTCCGAGGCAACCCGACAACGACATTGATGTGTACCTAAGGCCATTAGTTGAAGAACTTTTACAGCTGTGGGCCAAACCAGGTGCACGTATGTGGGATGAGCACAAAGGGGAGCCATTTGACCTACGAGCATTGCTTTTCGTAACCATCAATGATTGGCCTGCTCTTAGTAACATTTCAGGGCAGACAAACAAGGGATACAATGCATGCACACACTTTTTAGATGATACTGAAAGTGTATATTTGGATAAATGTAAGAAGGTTGTGTACCTAGGGTATCACCGATTTCTTCCGAACCTGCATCCAGTAAGAAAGAAAGGCAAGCATTTCAAACGTCTGGCAGAACCCCGGAGGAAGCCTGTCCTCCGTACCGGTGAGGAGGTATTTGGTATGGTCAAGGACCTAGAAGTAATCTTTGGAAAAGGTCCTGGCAGTCTATCTGTTCCGAATGACGATGCCGGACACGCGCCCATGTGGAAGAAGCAATCTATATTTTGGGACCTACCCTATTGGAAAGTCTTAGAGGTCCGCTCTTCAATCGACGTGATGCACGTGACGAAGAATGTTTGCGTGAACCTGCTAGGATTTCTAGGAGTGTATGGGAAGACAAAAGATACACCGGAAGCACGACAGGACCAACAACGTCTGAAGGCCCCTGAAGAGCCTATGCATCCTGAGAACGAGAAGGGTAAACGATGCCACTTAACTCCTGCCAGCTACGCTCTTACCAAAGCAGAGAAGGAAATATTTTTTGAATGTCTGAGCAGTATCAAGGTCCCGTCTGGCTTCTCGTCGAATAAAGGGAATAATAAATATGGTAGAGAAAAAATTCCAAAACCTGAAGTCTCATGACTGCCACGTGATTATGATACAATTGCTTCCGATTGCATTGAGGGGGCTTCTACCTGAAAATGTTCGAGTACACATTGTGAAGTTATGTGCATTCCTCAATGCAATATCTCAGAAGGTAATCGATCCAGAAAGCCTACCAGGGTTACAAACAGATGTGGCCCAATGTCTTGTCAGCTTTGAGTTGGTGTTCCCACCATCCTTCTTCAATATTATGACGCATCTCCTGGTTCACCTAGTAGAAGAGATTGCCATTCTCGGTCCTGTATTTCTACACAATATGTTCCCCTTTGAGAGGTACATGGGAGTCTTAAAGAAATATGTTCATAACCGTAGGCAAGGAAGCATCTCCAAGGGCTATGTAACAGAGGAGGTCATTGAGTTCGTGTTGATTTTATTCTGACCTTAAGGCGATTGGTGTTCCGGAATCACGACATGAGGGAGACTGCGTGGAAAAGGCACCCTAGGATGTAAAGCAATGATATGTAGGACGGGCATTCTCTCAATCAAGCACACTACACGGTTTTACAAAGATCTATCTTGGTTGCCCGTATATCAATGAACACAAGAATTTAATACGCCTCAAACACCGGGCGGTCGATGAATGGATTATAAGTGAACACATGGCGAGTTTTGGCGGTGGTGCAAAGACTTCTCACGAATAACACCCTTTGTTGGGGATCAATTTGTACTTGTTGGCGAGGACACCTTCTTCGAGTATGTACTTTCCAAGGGCGAGATAAATGGAAATACATTTTACGATAGGCCAAGATAAAAGAGCACCAACCAAAGCAGTGGTGTCCGCTCGATGCAGCGAAGACAATGGGCAAAAGACCACGTATTATGGGTTCATAGAGGAGATATGGGAACTTGACTATGGACCTAATTTTAAGGTCCCCTTGTTTCGATGCAAATGGGTCAAGCTAACAGGAGGAGGGTTGAGGTAGACAAGAAATGGAATGACAACGGTGGATCTCAACAATCTTATGAAGAACTTAGACGAACCATTCGTCCTAGCCAATGATGTGGCTCAGGTTTTCTATGTGAAGGACATGTCCTCCAGACCAAAAAAAAGAAAATATGCAAACGAATACATCATAGGATGAGCCAAAGCGTCACATAGTTCTTCAGGAAAAGAAACATCGTGGGAATCGAGGACAAGATGACATGTCGAAGATTATAATAAGTTTGATGAAATTCCGCCCTTCACAGTGAAACTGACCCAAGCATTCCGTTAAGTAAAGAAGATGCTACATGGTTACGTCTGAAGCGATCATAAGGAAGGACATATGCCAAGAAGTTCATGCTCATATTATGTAACTCTAGTTCATGTTTTAATATTAATACATGTCTTGAGTGTTAGTCATGTTTTGTGGATGGACCGGGACTATGAGAAGAAGTTGTCCCGATTCGTACTTACCATTAAGATCTCGATCTCCAAACGCAGC
The DNA here is from genome assembly GCA_030063025.1 of Avena longiglumis. Classification (NCBI taxonomy): domain Eukaryota; kingdom Viridiplantae; phylum Streptophyta; class Magnoliopsida; order Poales; family Poaceae; genus Avena; species Avena longiglumis. Next base: position 96,137 of record CP125978.1, read on the forward strand.
AGTCACATATTAGGAGTGCCTCTATGACCAGTTTTTGGAGATCTTGGCCGGACTAGGCTCGTCGGCATCTCCACAAACTGGCCGTAGTGGTGTCCCCTCTCAAAACCATCTTGCAGCTTTGTAACTTCTCTAACTAGATCAATACACTGGGAGCTAACTAATTTCACATATTAGGAGTGCCTCTATGACCATTTTCGGAGATGCCGGAGGACTGGGCTCCGTCGCATCTCCTCGAACTGGCCGTAGTGGTGTCCCTCAAACTGGCCGGAGGACTGGACTCACAAGGATGCCTATTTATAGTACAAGCAGCTCGACATAGTGTTGACACTTACGAAATAATGTCGACACTCACCCCTATTATTAGTCTTGACTCGTGTTTTGTCGGTTGGTGTCTCCAACGGGACTAAATTCATCTTTAGTCGGTTGGTGTCTCCAACCGGACTAAACCATCTTTAGTCCCGGTTGGTGACACCATCGGGACAAGGTACATACGACATAATGTCGACACTCACCCCTATTATTAGTCTTGACAGTGTTTTGTCGGTTGGTGTCTCCAACCGACTAAAGGTTCATCCGCTATTTTCCCGCCATTTTTCTTCCCGCCATTCTTTTTCCCGCCATTTTTCTTCCCTCCATTTTCTTCCCTTGATTCTTCCTCCAGTTCTTCCCGCTAGTTCACTATATATATGTAGGGGTTGGCCTCCATTGTCATTGCACATCTCTAGACTCATATCGCAACCTCATCACTCTTTCCCATGGCTTCCACCGTAGCACTAACCCCTGAGGCGGGCGCTTTGCCTCGAACTACCCCCGCCACGGGCTATTGTGTCCCCGTCGGCTGGATCTTTGGCGTCGGGCGTGCAGTTCCTCCTGTACCTCTAGGTGTGGCGCGGATGGTCATCACGAACCACTACTACTGAGCTCACACGGAGCGGAGGAATCCCGGATGGCATCCCGACTATTTCCCTGGGAAGCCTTCTTCGTGGATCGGCATGAGAGGCGCCGCCGAGCACGAGGAGGACCCACCTCCTCCTAACTTCAACGAGGCCGGCCGTCGGCTATCTTTGGCCGTCGGACTCTCCAGGCGTCATGGCCTATGACATCGCCGACTCTAACCCCCGTCTGCGCTACCCTCAAGTCCAGCCCACGCTACCCTCAAGTCCAGCCCGCGTACTCTCCAGAGGTTCAATTACGGCGACCCCGACGGCAGCGGCGATAATGGCGGCGTCTGACGACTACGATGGCGAGTATTACAGGTGTAGGCGGAGCATGGAATCACTCCAACATTCGAAACAAATTCGCCGATTGTTACTTAATCGGCCATGTATCTTAATTTTCAGTTCTTTTATGTATCTTAATTTTCAGTTCCAGTTCGATTGTTACTTAATCTGGCCATGTATCTTAATTTTCAGTTCTTTATGTACCAACAGGGGATCAAACCTTTCCGTCCACCTCGGTGAAAAGACAAATTCCTACTGAATCGGCAGGAAGTGGGTCAGATATGAACTACAGGTACATGATACGATGCTCATGATTTTTTACAAAAATCATTTTTAGGTTCACAGTATGCTATTTTATAAAAAAAATGCAAGTTGAGCGAGGCTTGGTGAGATTCAAGTGTATACAAAAGATGCGACATTTAAATATCCAATCAATTCAAAAATGTTAATACAAAAGATGCGACATTAAAATATGATTTGATCTAATAAAAATCATTTTTTAGATGCTTAATATTTCTTATGTTCAAAGTTTTAGGATTTAACAATTTATTTTTGTTTGAATTGAATAATCAAAATTTATATGTAAGTGTTTTAATTATTTTGAAAATTTTCATGTAAAGTAAATATAAAATGATTTACATTAATGGATAGATATTATTTTTCTGAAAATTATGATATATTATTCATATTTTTCTGAGTTGAAATGAAAAAGATATGAATTTTCTAAATTCATATCATATTTTTTGAATTAAAAATGGCCCTTTAATGCATGAAATAATGCCCCTTTAACACGGTTCGAGATAGAACCGGTGTTAAAGGGGGGCATTTATTTCGCTTCAAGACATTACTCTTTAACACCGGTTCGTGGGCCGGTGTTAAAGGGTAATAAATCTTGGAGCGATTCCCTTTAACACCGGTTCCAGCCACAAAACGGTATTAAGGGGGGGTATTAAATTCACCTTCCCCTCCTTTCTTCCCCCAGAGCAGCCAGATCGATCGAACACCGCCACAGCAGAGAGAAGCGCCGCCCGCATGAAGCGTCTCGCCACCGCCACCGCCAAGACCGCCGCGCCACGCAGAGAGCAGCGCGGTGCCACAGAGAGCAGCGCGCCCGCGTCCTCGCCCTCGCCACCGCCAAGGCCAAGACCGCCATCGCCACAAGGCTAGAGAGCAGCCGCCGGAGCCCTCCTCGCCCTCGCCCGGGCGCGTTAGCCCTCGCCCTCGTCGAGCGCGTCTCGTCCTCGCCCTCGCCCTCGCCGGAGCCGCCGCGTCCTCGCCCTCGCCCTCGCCGGAGCAGCCGTACGTCGGATTAGCTAATATATATGTAATCTTGAAATTTTGTCCGGCGCAAGTTGGACGATGGTAACGCTCTCGGTCGCTTTGTATTGTGCAAGCTGTCGCGCACGCCGCACGGGCCATGCATGGTAGCAACGGTAGCAATAGTACTACTAGTCTTTGTAGTATTTTCAGCTGACTACGACGTGAGATTTTTAAGTTTTCTCTGATGGAAGACCTTAGAACGAAGTCTAGCTCAATTAGATAGATGGGCACAATTAACCACGCATGCGTTAGAATAGACATGTGCGCAAACACGATTAGAGACAAACTACTCATTATTCAACAACACTCAAATAAATTTATACTATAAGACACACACACTATTTGTGATCCAGCAACAATACTATCAAGTATGTTGGCAGGATCGGAATGGAGGGAATACTCGTGAGTATAAAACCAATTAAAAATAGTGAAGTAATCTTCATCTGTATCAAAGAATAACAAGCGGAATGTAAAAGGCCAAGCAGGACATATATGGATGCACTTCTTGGCACTTGTGTAGTACTTAATTTTTTTGGTCGCAATATGTCGGTGATTATTTTACATGCGCGCTCTCATCGTTGCTAATATATGTAATCTTGAACTTTTGTATTCATATTTAGTATTTACAGATTAAGAACTTTATTGAAATCAACACCAACTATTAAAACCAGTTGGTGCGAATGCGTCGAAATTGAAGATGATCTTCATCCTAAGAACACACCGACGTGGTGGTCACAAGCGTCTGATAGTTCCCCATGTCGTCGATCCAACAGAGCAACCATTTCCCCACCACTCTTGCTTGTCTTTTTAATATAGTGTATCATTGCACATCTCACTAACATCGAAACTTCGAAACTAAGATGGCATGTAATTATGGAGGAGTAGTAGTATAGATAGGGTGTCAAGCGGGCGGGTTAAAGCAACATAGTTTCATCTCGATTAGGGTTTACCCTCGGAACTCGTTTAAAATGATCAAGCATCCTTAGGGTTTTAATTTCATTTGTGTATTTTTGTATGAATAATATGTATATTTGTGTATGAATCCAAGTCCACTTGAATGTTTACACTCTTACTCTAGATAATATTATTGTTTTAGAAACTATGGATCCAGTTAGTAGAAACCTTGAAGAAGAAGAAATAATGGAGAACATTATTGATGAGGACACCTCACAATATCTGAACTTGGAGGGACATGATGACGACAGCTCAAGTACTAGTCATGGAGAAGATGAAGACTCCGGTGAACGCAATTTAATGGTTACAAAGTCCGGCGAGGTATATGCATTGATTAAGCCTCTGCTGACTTCCACCAACAATCTTGTTCTACATGTATTAATTAATTAACGCTTCTTTCTTCTTTTAGCCCTCTGGATCGACCAGCCAGCAACCATCTTCTTCTATGAAAAAGAGCAAGCGAGGCGCGAGCCAGCGGTTGAAAGATCGTGCAAAGTTCACGATCGAACCAGTCCGTGTTGATGGCAGGCCGATGGAGCCCAAGAAGGCCGCAGACAAATTTGTACGTCAGGCTGGAGTTCTTGTTAGGGACCAAATCCCAATCATAATTGAAAATTGGAATAAGCCAAAGAAGGGCGACGATACCTTTGTCGATGACAGATCCAAAGAAACGCTTTGGAATTCGTTGTTGGTAAATTTCACCCCGCTAGAGGAGGATGAAAACAACCCGGTTATAAAGAAAAATGTCAAAGAGTGGACTCTAAAGAAGATGGCTGACGCTTTCCGCAACTGGAAGACAAAATTGAACAATTGTCAAATCTGGCGAGACTCCAAATTTCGAAGACGCATATTATGCGAAGATAAGACCTCACTGGCCCGAATTTGAGACATATAAAAAAAGTGCTATAGCTAAAAAGAGGTCAGAAACCAATACGCTTAATGCCCTGAAGAAGGAATATCACCAGAGGACGGGGTCAGGTGGCTACATATCTTAGAGGCCTAAGTGGGAGGAAGCTGAGAAGGCCTCTGTGAGAGAGGATCACACCCAGACAGATGGGTGGGACCTACGTGCAAAGACTTGGTTCTACGGAATCGGGCAAGGTTGGACCCGAAACAGGATTGTGTATCTTCCCAACCTCCTTGCCAAACCGTCACGAACTCATCACGGCATACGAGGAAACATCTGCCAGACCTTCCATCCCGGCAGAGAGAATGACCAGCTCACACGCCGCATCGGTAAAAGAACACCTGGACATGCACGAGGCAGGGGGTATGACGTGGAAGGATGGGTTTGCCGACTAGAGCGACTCTTCAGATGGTGCGGCGAAAGAAAAGAGCGTACAGAGCGGATGACACAGATAGAACATGCACTTGCGGCACTGCAGGCGCAAGTGAATGCACAACAGAGCCATCAAGCTACCGGTCCATCTCAGCGGCACGAAGAGCCTGCATTGGAAGCTGCCGATGGCCCAGACTCTGCGCGGAAAAGCAGTGTGGCTTCCACGGAGAATGTGCAGCCCACGCTTGAAATGACGGGTCCTCGATACCCCGTGGATGAGATCACGGAGAGCGAACACGCTGAGCTGCATGTGAGATTTATGGGCTTATCCATTAAGGTGGCTGTCGGCTATGCCTTACCTCCTGTAGCTGGTGGAACTTACCACTGCCGACCGATTCCAGATGGCTATGCTATTGTCGGGGTGGATGAGGTTGTGAAGGAATATGAGAAAGCACAGCTTGACCATGCTACAGGTGAAGGGGAAACTCAACTCAAATTTGCAGTGAAAACAACCATTCTTTGGAAGAAGGAACACATTGTGCTTCCAAATTGGAGGTCACTGGCACCCTCCTGCCTCCAGCATGCTGAGTCCGAGCCGCTCAGCTATCTCCAAGGCAGCCATCTCCGTGGCGTCAGCCATCTCCTGCGGAAGCCATCTCTGCATGACAGCCATCTCGACTGTCGTCACCATCTCTGTGGCAGTCATCTCCGGCCCGTCAGCCATCTCCGGTGCTTCAGCCATCTCCTCAGCATAAGCGGAAGAGCACTTCCATGAGGAGCATTAGTAGCACTGCCACAAAGAAATCCGCAGGAAACCATACGCCAAAGAGTTCAAAAAACTACGTCCCGCAGCCTTCCGTCAAGCCATTGCCGGTTTTACCGTGGAATCCAGCGACGAGGAGACCAATAGGATCTCGGAAGAACAAGTCAAGAAATTCTTTGCACCTAGACGGGCCGAGCCAAAGGAGAAAATAGATCCGGCGGTGGTGGAGAAGTTTTACAAAAATCTTTTGAAACCTGAAACCCCACTTGTGCCGGACTACGAGTGCCAGATTTTGAAGGCGGATGCAAGGCGCTGTAGGGAGTCTGAAAGTAGCAGTCGTGAGGCACCCTGTAAAACAGCCCTGTGCTCGGAGAGCAGGAAAACCAATCATATGCCCCGCTCCAAATGTTCGACACACGGGACGCTCCTCCCGTAAATGATTACGAGGCAGAGCTATAAAGAAAGGCCAATGAGATGGAAATGACTTACATTGCATACTTGAACGTCATGGGAGACAACTTGCCCAAATGCGATGCCAACCCCATACAGCCATGGAAGTATGGGAAGAATCTCGTCAAGAAAAAGGATCTCAAGACTCTACCAACAAAGATGTGAAAATTGCACAAGTGGTACCTTCATTTCTGCAAGACGAGAAAGGTAGAATGGATCACGACGCATATAAGAGATGATATTTTCTTCTGCGGAGATGACGCGATCGACTTCAATATTCAAGACTTGCATTTTCTATTCAATCAGAAGGAACTCGACAAAGCTGCCATCAGCCTTTATTGTGTGTAAGTACTATTTCTATAATTTATATCTCATCTCATTCACTTTATTAATTGCATGTATATATATATGCTCACCATATATGTATATACTATTATGCAGGAAAAATGTTATGGAATGCAGGAAAGGAGGCCATTTTGACATTGGGTTCGTTGACCCAAATAGAGTTCACGAAGAAGTGGTAGAAACCAAAACCGGGCAAACAGAAGATTACTTGCTAACGTCTTTACTGAGACAACAAACCAAAAGGGAAATACTATTGCCTTATAACTTCTCGTGAGTACTGTTACCCTCTCTCTTGTACACATTCTATTTCAGCTTACTCGATGTTAAGTGTAACTGATGATGGGTTATGCGTGCGTAGGTTCCACTTTATTCTGCTAGTCATTCAACCCGACTCAGGAAAAGTCCTTTTCATGGACTCGTTACGAAAAGAAAAAGAGATATGGGCAAACTTTAGAGAGATGATCCAGAGGTAATTTCAATCATATTATCACACTATATCGGCAACTTTCGTGACAATATGTAATTAATTACTCCTTTATCCATTTTCTTTGTCGGACAGGGTTTGGAAAAGGTTCACGGGCAGGGTCTTGGGTGAATGGTCAGAAGAACTAAAATTTGTAGACCAAAATGTAAGTAATACTAGCTAGCTTCCAATTCCATTATATCATGTTTTATTGATTATTATTTTGATTGAACTCTCTATTCTCGTAAAGTGCGCGCATCAGGGACACGGCAATAACTTATGGGTACTATGTTTGTAATTCATTCGAACACGATATGTGCGACGGGCCAAGCCGCACTAGAACAACTTAGAGTAAGTAAACAAAGTCCACAACATTATTTTATTACCATCAATTGTGTTGTGTTTTATTCTTATATATATATTGACGGCCCATTCTTCATATATATTCAGATCGAACGGATGCGGGACCAACTCCTACCATTTGAACGCATACGAGCCATTCAAGAGAAATTGGCGGGGTTCATACTTGATGAGGTCGTCACGCTGGAGAACTCTTTAGATATCCACCAAAATGAACGATGACGATGTATGTACCGATGACGATGTTTGTGTATAATAATAGTTGCTTAATTATTCATGTACTCGTATGTACCGATGACGATTTATGTGTATACCGCTACCGATCGATTCCCCCTCGCTCCCCCTCCCGTAAATACGCCTTAACGGGCAGAGAGTTCTGCTGGAGATGCGCTTTTCCCGCCGATGAGTTCTGCCGCAGAAAACGTTTAAATCTCGCTTGGTAGAATTTTAACACCGGTTCAGAATAACCGTGTTAAAGAGGCTGGCTGCGGCTATCGCGCCACCCTTTAACACCGGTTCGTATAAGAACGGTAAAGGCCCCTAACAGACCCTCAACAGGGGTTGGGGAACCGCTGTGAGAGGGCCCCCCCAACCGGAGTTAAAGGGGGGGGGGGGGGGCTCTACACTAGTGTCACTATCTCCTACGTTTGAGGGAAGAGGAGAAATTGTTTTTTTTCAATGAACTCATGTGGGAGCTACATGATGAATTTTTTTCTAGTACTCCAACATTCATGGATCGACTCGGCTTGGAAAAGCTTCGACACTAGCCTTGCTACAAGAAAAAATCACTTCCGATATTTTCTAAATGGCGGTAGCAGTACATGTAGTTTTTCACTGATTATGCCACCATTTTATGTGATGCATGAGTAGAAGAATGGGGCTATAGCTGCCTAGTTGTGCATTTGATCTAGAATAGAAGACTACTAGTAGTAAGGAATCTCTACTTTTAGGATCCCCATGAACATTTATTGCTGTCGTTCATTGTAAGGGAGGGCCACACTTGGTAAAATTTCCATTACATGGTCTAATCAAATTTTCAAAGCTCTTATGTATCTCTTTGCGAAGTGTAAGCAAGAATAGGGAGCCAATGGTGCATGAAATGTACAATTTGCAACCAAAACCTAGAAATTACGCACTGTTAGGAGCGAGAGTACCTAAGTAACAACACGTGGTTTTTTCTTGATGACAACGGAGTATCAAGTTTTATTAATTATGTATGACATCCTACTTTGAGAGGCGGCGTGTCATGCTCAAAAAGACAAGGAATATCAAGGGACTATAGGGAGGGTTAAAGAGAGTGGAATGTATATGAGAGAAAATGAGAGAGTTTGGGTCACTGCATGAGAAGGGTGTACTATGTGGCTGATGTCCAATAATAATAGAACCAAGATCTATGTACCAACATGGGTGACCATTATTTAATTTATATTTACTTGTAAGGCCCGAGCCTTTTTTTAGTCTTGTATGGTTTTTCTTTCCTAAGGCACCAATGTACCTTGTAATAAATTTTATAAAGTAGTATAGGGCAAAGGAATCAGAGTGGGAAGGAAGTTGAGATTCGTATAACACATACAAGACCATGCACACATGCAAGTGCAAAATAACGGACAAAGCACATAAGTAAAAAAGTAAAATTGTTGACATGCCCTTGAAAAAAAAATGAGTGACTACTTCTCAACATGTATATGTGAAGGTGGATTCTTATTTGTTCGTTCTTTCTCTTTGGATAAGCACAATACAACAATCTTTGTAACAAACTTTTAGGACATTAGACAGAAATAGATCTCAAGATCCACTAAGCTAGCCTTGTAGTGACAAGCTAGATACATGCACATCCATGGGTATAAGCCCTAAGAAGGTAGATCGGGCTGAGAAGCACTCCGGGTGGGGCGGGCACTTGGCAAGGATTTGAGAGTTCTGAATCTCACTCATTGGTTGGTCTGGGGACATACTTGCGGAGCCAGATCTGTTCCCGATAATTATCTTGACGAGCCTTTCCCCGTTGAGGACTAGCCTAACGAATGCCTCACTCTTGAAGATGATCCGGTCGTACATTGGCGCGTTTCCACCCTACGTCTTCTCCATAAACACCCTCACCACACAGTCACCCCACTTTCTGCATACCAATTGTAAACATATAAGCATGACCTTGATCAGTACTAGTTTATGAGTATAACTACCCCAAATCATATCATAATGTTTCCTGTACATGTATATAATTAAACTTAGAATGATGTACTTACTGCCTGAAGTACTTGAAGATTTCTTCGTGGTTGATGGCCATGCCCTTGGAAAAGGTGATGAACATATAGCGACTGTCCTCCGGCACAGCCGCCGGCTTGCTACTGTAGGGAACCATCGGCTCCGACAGGTTTCCCACAATCCCGGTTTGGTACCTCCTGAGCAGCACATGCAGATGGTCATAAAAAATGAGCTTGCCGACGCCATCAAGGATCTTAGCAATGCCACGGACAATGAGGTCCTGGTGGAAGGCGAAGAAGCGTGGGTCGACGTTGTCGTCGGGGCATAGCGTGGAGATGAGTGGGATGGCAGGCAGCATGGCCTCCTGGTGGCGGAGGCACTCCAGGATGCCGTTGGCCTCTGCGGCGACAGTGGCGACCGCGACAGGGCTGATGTTCGGCACGTGGTGGATGGCGGAGACGGTGCCCTGGTCAAGCCACACCAACAACGCCACCGCATTCCGGGCCTGCTCTGGGTTGCCGCATATCGACATGAACCGCTCGTACGCCTGCCGAGCCATGTTGTACATGTATAGCACCTCGCGCACCGTCATGCCCGACATTGTTTCTTGCAACAGAAGCTTACCAAGAGAGCTACCTAGGCTAGGCGATGGTCTGGGAGCAAAAAAGAGCTCGATGGATAGATGATGGATGAATGGATGGGTTGTGGGTGACCGGAGACGGTGGTGGTATTTGTAGCTGGACCGACCCGGCGACGCATCTCCGGTGGTTCATTGGGTGCCAAAAAAAGAATGAAACCCCCTTGGCGGTAGAGATGGTTTCAAACGATCTTTATTGCTTTTACATCCTAATTATTTGGTACATGTAACGGCTCCATAACAAAGTATATACAGATGGATATGGATTCACATGCACAGTAGTACTTGTATATGTACATCCTCCTTTAATTTCATGGCAACAAATTATTATTAACATTAGAGCTATATACACTTTTAGTCCCACATCTTGCAGTGTGGGAGCGTTTTAGTCCAACATCTCGTAAAGTGATCAACACTAGTCCCGCAACTTGCATCCCACGAGCATTTTAGTCCAATTTGATCAAACTTCATAGAGTTTGATCGATTTGACCAAATTCATCAACCACATTTTTTTAAAATGATCCCTGTCTATTTTTTTATGACACTTGAGTCCTTGATGCTGACGAACATGTAAGCCCACCTGTTACAAAATAGATAAAACAGTACCAAGAGAGGAGAATCGAACTTAGGATCTTTCCACTGCTAATCACCTCTTCCAACCACTACATTGAACAACACTTACATGTCACTACAAAGGACGGAACTGTTTTTATACAATTTAAGCGCACACACATGTCAAAATGCTCACATCTGCTATTAGCATAATCTTGTGTGTCATCCGTCAAGATCTTTATTTTAAAACTCGGAGTATGTGGAGGCATTTATTTGAACATTTAAAAATGCAATTCAAAGTATGAAAACACCTTTAAAATTACGTACACGTAGACAATGATATAAGATTTTATTGTGCAAAATTTTAGTTCAGATTGATTTGTATTGGGATACACAAAAAAAAGAAAATACTAACAAGATTTGAAGGTGCACTGTTTACAAATCCGGATCTCTAATTTTGTCTTTTCTATGGAGTCCAGAACACAAATTATTTCACATTGAAATTTTTTATTTCTTTTATAAAATTTCCAACGTTAAAACATGTACTTTTTAAATGTCTAAAATAGGTTTACTGCATGTTGTCCGGTATACACACTTAGTCAATAAAGATCACCAGTTGCCCCCTTTGCATTGACAATCAGCTACTCGCTTTTATTGTATAAATAGAGTTCCCATCCTTCGGTTAATATAATCAGGATCGCTCAATCGTGGTGGCTTGAGTAGGTAATTAGCAACGGAAAGGTCAAGAGTTTGATTCCCTTCCTTGCTAGTATTTTTATCTATTTGTACGTGGGTCAACAAGTTGGTCAAAGGACACAAGTGTCATAGAAAAATACATGGAGATTTGTTTAAAAAAATTATGATGTCATAGGTTGACTAATTTGGTCAAAATTTGTTTAACTCAATAAAGTTTGATTAAATTGGACTAAAATGCTCTCAGGATGCAAGTTGCGGGACTAGTGTTGCTCACTTTGCAAAATGTGGGACTAAAACACTCCCACGCTGCAAGATGTGGGACTAAAAGTCTATATAGCTCTTAACATTATATGTGCTCCTTTAATTTCAAGGCAAAAAAAATATTGTCCTACTAAATATGCATGGTTCTAATCGATTGATTTATATACGTATAAGGTGTATCTTTTCTTGGTATACTAGTTAATACCGGGTCTGGCATGGAAAACTCATTGGTGTTCAAATGTACCATGCACACACACCCTAGGTTAAGGACCCCTTATCCGACGGTGGTTCACTTCTGCCCTGCTACCTCCTCCCTCCTCGACCGCTCACCTCCTCCTTCCTCTTTCCTTCTCTACCTTTCATCTCCATGGTGTGGTGCGTGTCGTGCCCTATGTCCTTGCTCCTCTCACCTCCTCCTTCCTCTTTCCTTCTCTACCTTTCATCTCCATGGTGTGGTGCGCATCGTGCCCTATGTCCTTTCTCCTCTCACCTCCTCCTTCCTCTTTCCTTCTCTACCTTTTATCTCCATGGTGGTGTGGTGTACGTCGTGCCCTATGTCTTTGTTTCGAGTGTGCGCGCTCCCCGTATTTTTTGATTACATATAGTACATATATAGAGCACAACATGCTTTCACATTCTTTTTGTAAAACAAGCTTTGATATTACATTGTAAACGCCTTCACAAAAGAATTCATACCCGGGACTAATAACGCGACATATTTTCTTGTTGTGGTTGTGGCCTACCTTCCCCACTGTCTCCCAATTCTACCTGCAACCTCCTCTCTCACGAGCCCTGGAATCCACCATCGTCGTAGACTAGCTTCATGTCGGGGGCACCGTCGTGCCCTAATAAGACAACTAAGTCCGTACAAGACTGCTTCGTCCATAGACCACTAGGGCCCCACTCATCACCGAAAGCCATGAGCCACTGGTAGAAAAGGGCCCATGCGTCCCGGTTGGTAAGGGCCATTAGTCCCGGTTGCCCAACCGGGACGGGGCAATCGGGACTAAAGCTCCAACCATTAGTCCCGGTTGCCCCACCAACCGGGACAAATGGGGGCACACGTGGCGGCATCAGAGCGCGAGGGGGGTGGAGCATTAGTCCTGGTTCGTAACACGAACCGGGACTAATAACCTGCTGCCGCGACAGAGATTTGGCCCATTTCTCTGCCGTGGCAGAGAATTCATTTTGGCACATTTTGTTGCCGCGGCAGCATTTTCGCCACTTTTTGTGCCGCGGCAGAGAATTCATTTAGGTTGTTTTATTGTTTATTTAGTGTTTTGCACTTATCAATGAAGGAACCTTATATTACACAAGATCATCATGACAACATTACATTCAATACACAGATCGAGTTCATGCACTACATACAAAAGTTGCTATTCGATGCTACCGGCCAATTTCTTGAAAGTTGCTATTTTTACAATTCCTATTGTCTATACACAGCCGAGTAGTATTCTCCTTGTGTGTTTAGGACTTCTGCATCCAAGAATCCCGCCAATTCCTCCTGAATTGCTCGTGCGATCCTTTGGCGAAGACCGTCCGTAGACGCTCGATCTGATTTAAAAAAGGAGTCAGCCTATATGAATATGAAACTAAACACAATTTGATTGTAATTAAAACTATAGAAATTGTTTACGACGTGAGTTGCTCTAAATTCCTGCCCTTCTCATCGCACGTCCGCCGGATGAACTCGCATGCATAGTATCCACATAGATTGTTACCGTCCTCGCGTGCACTTTACGACAACAGAGTTCAATCAAAATAATAATCAAGCATGATAATAACTGTATCAAAACTAGAATCAAAGAGATGCGCGGATATAACTAGTGGTGCTTACATCTAGTGGTTGAAATGTAAGCTCCTCTTTCCAAACACCCTAGCCTTCTTGGTGAACCGTTTCCAAGCGCCCGCGAAAAACGAATAAAATAAGTTATTAAGTACTTGATATCATAAAATTCACTTAACGCCGATATAGTGTCGTAATGATTAGAATTACCGCTGGAGAAGTATCTGCATGTCCTTCCACGTCTCAAGGGGTTTATGTTTGAGTCCATGACTAGTACACGCCTTTGTCAAGTTGAATGATTAATGAATATAGTGGTACTGCGAATGCAGAACTAATCAATTATATACTTAACATCGAGTAAGCGAAATAGAAAGTGTATACAAGACAATAACACTCATCGAAGTTGTAAGGAAATAGTATTTCCTTTGGTTTCTTGAAACCTTAACGCTGTACTATATTATCCTCCGTATCCGGGGCTTATTTTGAGATTAGCTTCATGAACCCAATATGGGTCAATGAAGCCAATGTCATAGATTTGTCCTCTGCATTCGAGAATCTTCATTACGCATATTAAAGTATGATTATATACATGCAATAAACAAAATATTATAGATGGAGACTAAATTAATTACAGAATTAGTACTTACGCACAATAGGCACTCATGATCGATTTGTCCAAGGCGTCTTGATTGAATAATTGAAATAGTTGATATCATGTCATCGTTTTCTTTCACATGATGCTTTTTGTAACCTCAAGACTATCGATTAGCCCGGCCCTTGTGGCATGCATGTACCAGTTATGCAATCTTCGCATTTTGTTGGAAGATTGTTTACCTCCTCGTTTGACGAGAGGTTTTCCGTGATGGTATTGGTATGCTACTTCACTCACGGGAAGAACTCTAATCGATAAGTACTTGGGCAATACTCATACCTTGAGCAGCGGCATTTCTCCAGACAGTAACTACCTGGATCATACTGCTTCGCCCCATATTTGCTCGACCCCACATTGGTTTGAGAAATCACCTTGAGAGGGGCGCAAGTCTGTTTTGCTTGTTCTCCGAGCTGGGCAACAGATTTCCGCTTGCATCGATCGCTCTTGAGGCTTTTTGTGCTGCATGTGACTTGAGAATAGAACGCTCATAGTCGATGACAGCTTTGGCTCAGGTTGATGAAGAGTCTTTAGCATTTTCAACACTTTGGCTTTTTCTTCTTTGGTGCTTGGGGAACTCGCTCTTTCGCCGCCTCAGCTTAAAATTGTCGTTTCGCATCAACGATCGCCGCATCCTCTTCAAGACTGATCATAAGCTCTCTTGGGAGGAACCGTTGGTACTTTTGGAAGAGGCTCTTGTTTACGCTTTGGCGATCGCTACGACGACAAGAGCAGACGCTACGCTTTATCCCGAGGCGCGATGGCTCCCATGGCGATGGCTGCACCGGAGATTGGTGAGGCGGCGAGCCGGGTGAGGCGACGAAGACGGCGACGCGGGCGGCGACGACTGGAGACGTGAGGCGGGCGAAGATGGCCTTGGCAGTGATTTGAAGCACGATACAATCCTGGCCATAGAATGGTGACGTTTTTTGTCACCCAAGACATCACATCCCTTCACCAGGTAGTGAAGATCCAAAACCTCAAAGGTGGGCATGATTTCATCCACGCCGACAACAGCGTAGCCCTTTGGAACCGGACGACTGTGGTAAGTTGGTGTGAGTCCAATTGGTAAGGCATAGCCGACCGCCACCTTCATTGATATGTTCACAACTTTGACATGTAGCTCGCAGTGTGTCATCTCTGTGATATCATCCACTGGGTAGCCAACAGGAGCCATCGTCGGCATCATCGGCATCGCCATTGTCATCACCGGACCTCGGAAGCCACATCGCTTTTCGATTATTCGATAGGCCGGTAGCATCGAATGCGGTGTCTTTGCGAGATGGGGCGCCGTAGTACTTTGCTCTTTAAGTGAGTTAATTTCATCTTGTTGTTGCTTTAATCGTTCTTCAATTAAACGCATTCGCTCTTTCGACTTTCTGCTTCAACCGCCTGCCCTTACTCCTCCGACGGCTTCTATCAGATATTTCTTCCTCTCTTCGAAACCGGTCCTCCATGATTGGGAGCCTATTGTGCCTCGTGTTCGTCCATCATGTTCCTTATTTCCAAGGGCAGTGTGAGCTCATCATTCTCTTTATCGGGAATGAAGTCCCCATCTTTAACAGCCTTTCTCGCTTTTCTCATCCTCTCGATTGGCAAGGGTCTTCTTTATGCCGTATGGTATATATACACCTACCTTCCGAGTCCAACGTGCCCCATGCCCGTAAAACCAATTCCTTGCACGTTCTACCCAATCGTCATCTCTGGGGGGTGATATTTTTATCACGATTCCTCAAGTTTCTCCCACTTAGGAATGCCAGCCCTGTAGCCACCTTGCCCCATAGTATGGTGATACTTCTTGTTAGCAGCATTCAGCTTATTCGTTTCAGACATTTTCTTAGCTTTTTCTGATTTCTTGTATTCCACAAACTCATCCCAGAATGGTTTTATCTTCTCAAACTAAATATTCTTGAAATCGGGAGTCTTCTTTTTCACGACATAGTCAAGGTGCAATCTTTTCTTCCAGTTGGTGAAACACTGGGCCATCTTCTTCAAAGCCCACTCCCTGACCTTAGCCTCCATGGCTCTCCCATGTTGTAAGGCGTCCTCAACTGGATCCTCCGCATTTGGATCCAGCTCTATCTTCGGTAGTTTGAAATTAACCATGAGCCTCTTCCACAGTAAATCTTTGGCGTGGTTAGGGACAAATAAACATGTTCCCTCTTCATCCGCATTAGCAGGCCTATTCCAATTTCTAATGGTGATTGGGATTAAGTCCCTAACGATTACTCCGCATTGTGCCACAAATTTGGTTGCGACAACTTCGGTCTGCCGTCTCTGCGACATCTTGATCTGAACCTCTCATGGTCTTGCAACTTTTTGGTTGGGCCTCGTCTGCTCTTTTCAGTAGATTCCTTCGATCCGGAGGGCTAAAAGAAGAAAGATCGCCGTTACTATTTGTAACTACCTCGGTGAACTACGCTCCTAGATACAAGCCTGGATGAGAGATAGCGGTTGAAATAGTACGGCGGGGCCCCAAAAGCCACTCACTGGTAGTCCTTTCAGACGTCCCAACCGCTAACCTCTCAACGGGACCTGTCAGGCGCGTGAAGTCGGCAGCGAAGGATCAACTACGTTACACACAAGTGGGTATGTACGCAAGCCGCCATACAAGAGTACATCGAGCCACACCATCTAGAAAGAAAGGAAATATACCAACGCATACGGCAAGATTCAAATGACCTAGATACATCTATAATTTAGGATAACTCCTACAAACACACATCGTAGTATCATGCGGGCGGCAAACAAGATCCGAGTACGGATAAGAAGCAAATAGGCATAAGATGCGGAGAAAATAAGCACATCCCAACTACAGGTCTCACGGATCCCGATCCGGAATCTCTACACCATACGATCGTTGCCCACTTCATGGCTTCTTCCACCCGATGTCAAATCACGAGAAGGTACCTGTTCATCTGAATCAAGAATTTATCGTGTGAGACCCTAAGGGTACTCAGCAAGTCTTAATGCCTCTAAAGGGGACACAACCTGGGGTGACGCAATTGCAGCAAAAGATAAACCCTAGCAATTCTACAGACAAACGCTAACCATCCGCCTAACCAATGATAGACGGATGTCCGTGAATTTAAGTACAACAGTTATAATGGTAATCTCATCCGATCCATCCTCCTCCCTGCTTACCAACAAGGAAGCGGACGAACAACCCCCCCTTCCGTTGGCAATTTTATTAACCATTCCATGAGTATTGCACTATTTACTAGTCAAGTTACTTAGTCAAATTAAGGCGGTACTTTAGTTATGCTTGTCTATGATCAAGAAACTGTGCTCCAAGTCGTCCATATCCGCGGACACGGCTTTCAGAAAGTTTTACCCGGCCGGGGTGCACCAATAGCAACACACACTCGATCAACCTCGGAAAACCAAATCAAAACCCAACGAGGCTTTCACGGTGAACAATCACGGGATTCAGAAATATTTCAGGCCACCTTGTAGTACACCATAGCAGTAAGCAAGCTTGAGACGGACCCAAGGTTTGTGGGCGGTGGCAACGATATGCCCCCAAAGCGGGCTGTCGATACCACGTAAGCGGGTCACAAGCCCTAAACGACAAGATGAAAGTAACATGGCATAAGTACAGGATAGTAGTAAAACCTCAAACTAGTTTGTGGCCCCAAGAAATAAGAGAATCAAGCTCAGCTGGGGGTCCCATATACCTCCCGGATGTGGATAGCGCGATAAAACAAGGAACAGGAATCAAGTACTCGAGGTCTTACGGGACACAAGTGAGCAGGAAAAACCAAATAGCAGATATTGCCCACCGGTGCCACTTTCTTTAGTTATCCCAGAACTACTCAGGTTAAGTTGTTTAAGTACCTCGTTATCCATCAGACCCTCACAAACCCTACACATGCTGTTCTACGACTCGCATGGCCCAAACAACTCCTATAGTAGTGGCTCATGGGATGGAGGATACAAGCTTGGTGGGGTTTAAAAGTAAAGGCTATGCATACTTGGGATTCATTTTAAATGCAATCGCGACTCAATGATGCAAGAATAAGATAGAGGCAATAGTCTTGTATGTATGCAAGCATGTGGTAGTGCTTGCAGTATCTCTGTTGAAGCAAGGGGGCAGTCTGGGTAGTGCTCACGGTGCTCTTGATACAACCACCTCGGTGTCTATCAAGAAAAACCAAACAAACAAGGCCAACATGAATATAGAGCACAAGCATTGGAATTAAATCGTCAAGCAAACAATCATGCCATGATGAATGATGCACAATTTACATGGCAAGTAAGGTAGCATGGCATGGGTGAGGTGTGGACAAGGAAGTAACATTTATTTGGTTTTTAGTCACATTTGTTGTCATAACATTTGTTGTCCAACATATATTTATATGATGCATGCTGCAATTGAAGTCATGGATATCATAAACAGAAAGGTCTCGTCGAGCTGATCAATTTGGACTACTCATTTGCTTTATTTGGAATTATAATACAAAAGTTATTAAATATTTAAATCCTAGTGGCAAAAGTTGTAATTTAATTAAACTTGGAATTTTACTTGTGCAAATTACAAAATAGATGGCATATTTGAATTCCTCTCATTTTTCTGAATCAAAAACATATATCACTTGAACTATTTGGAATTTGGGATTTAAATTTATTTTAAACCAAAATTAATTAATTAGGGTCAAAGTTCAAGGTTTGACTAGATAGAGTCAAACTTGGTCAAACTTAGAAACATGGTTGAATTCATATTTGAAAAACAGTCACTTTTCATTTTGAAAGTTTGATCAAATTCGAATTATTTCAAAAGATATGAATTTGATTGGATTTTTTCAAATTCCTGAATTTTATTTGGTCCAGAAAACTTGGCAGACTTTTCTCACTCAGGGCTACCTACCCTCAGACGATGACAGGTGGGGCAGAGGCAGGCACCACCTGCTGGCAGCCACGCTACCAGGCGGCCAGTGTATTTGTCAGGCCAGAACCACTGGTCCCACGTGTCAGCGAGGCCAGGGGGTGGACCGTGGCTCATGGCGAGGTAGGAGGCGAGTTGAGGCTTTAGCTCTTTGGGGGTTTCTGCAAAAACAAAGGCGCAGCGGGTGGGATTGGGCCTTTGGTTGCTAGGGGATCAGGCGTGCTCGGCCAGGAGACTCGAGGGGCTTTACGCAAAACATGCAGCTCTGTCGTGACAGACGTCGCTCTGAAGCCGCTGCTCCTGGCAGCCGAGCTTTTCCGCGAGACGGTAGCGACCATGTGTGATGGCCAGTACCAACCACGAAAAGTGGGGTGGCTCCAGCTACATATCTTACAAGAGTGTGGCGCGTTAAGCGGGAAGCGGTCGGGGATCGAGAGAGCCGGTGGGGCTCATGTCGTCAGACAGTCGTCGGCGGGTCACTAATGGCGCTAAACAGCGTAGAGGCAAGCAGTAGGGGCTTGGGAAGGTACTCACCACAGTCGATTCCCAGAATCGAGGCAAGGATGGCAGGCGGAGAATGCAGCTGTGGCAGCTCAGGCGGAGAAGGGCCTTGAGGCTCGAGGCCGGGGAAGTAGGCGTGGGCGTCGTTCCTCATGACTCGGCCTTCACTGCAGCCTTGATTCGTCAGGCAAAGCTGGCAGACACTGCGGCGGTGGCGGTCGAGGGCGGACGGTGAGCAAGGCGAGGCTCGGTTGGCAGGACTCACGGAGGTGGGCACTCCAGCGGAGGCGTCGGCAATCGGGGCGGCTCGGGCGGCAGGCTGGCAGGCAGCGGCGCTGCAGGGAAGAGGAGGGGAACAGGGGCACCTGCGGCGCACGGGGGAAAAAGAACTAGGGTTCGGGCTTGATGCAGGGGATAAGAGGAGGGAAGGGTGGCGAGGATGACGGCGGACGGACGGCTACCTGCTCGCTGCCTCTGCTTTCCGTCCATTGCCGAGCCGGCCAGCGTCGGAAGAAGAAGAAACAGGGCAGCCTTGTGTGCAATTTGGAAGTCTTGGCCGGGAAGGTGAGATGGGCCGGGGGAAGCGAGCTGGGCCGCTGCTGAGCTGCTGGGGTCGGATGGGCTGCCAGGTTTGTCCTCTCTCTTTTATTTCCTTTTTCCCTTTTGTTTT